>JAOXYL010000055.1:16322465-16337660 GCA_028564955.1 Terapon puta
CACACACACACACACACACACGAAGAATTGGTCACTGCTCAACCAGCCGAAGTACTTCAAGCAAAAGCAGTACTTACAGTATGTATATCACACCTAAGAGAGATTTCACAATAAAAGTGGTGATGAAACATTCATGTAAATCAATAATGACAAAATATGTGAAATAGATGACGACTCATCGACCAGTATTTTTCCTTAATTTGGTATATTTGCTGAATCTGCTCTGCAATTCAATATTGTGCAAAACACACGCACAAAGTTCATCAACGACGAAGGCTTCATCCCTTCTTGGATCACACCGAAACCCAGAGGATTGAAATGTTAGTGCCGCCCTCGTGTGTGATCTGGTTAACTCGTCCGCGGATACAGTCCAGAGTCACATAGACAGCTGTGCCATTCTGGACCTGAAATGAAGCCCTCAGCCCAATGCTGGCCCACTCGCTTCCTTCAGGCATGTATCCAGACACCTGCTGAGCCACGGGACCGGCCCGCCCGCCCTGAACCCCCACCCGCTGCAAAGTGAGTTTCACGATATTGCAGGAGTGAATCAGCTTCAGGTTGAGGGCTACGTTCGCCGTGCCTTTCTCGTGGAACATGAAGTTCTTCCGGCTGTTTGGCTCCCCCGAGCGGGCCAAACGAACCTGCGGCGTTTCCGGGCTGATCTGCTGGAACAACAGCGCTTTATTCCTCACCGCTCCGAGGGGCAGACCGGTCCTGGACACGGTAGCGGTCAGAGCTGACGACACCGCCGAGGGAATCCAGATGAGGCTCAGCATGCTGATCCCGGTGCTGTCCCCGAAGTAGCGGATGTTGCACTGGGACGGAGTCGTGACCTCAAAGCTAATTGTGTCGCCGCCGTCCACGCTCACGGCGCCGGAGAGGGTGATGGAGGTGTCCCTGTAGTTGACGCCCGTCTTGAAGGCCTGCATCGCCTCCTGGCCCGTCCCGTTGCGGTTGGTGTAGGCGATCAGGGAGAAACCCTCTCGAATGCAGGTGTGGCCCATGGAGTAAAGGGCCTGCTGGAGGACGAACTTCACCACGCCGCTCTCGGTGAAGCGCACGCCGCGGTTGTCGTGGGTCAGACCGATCATGTACGGGTCGGACACGGAGGTCATGCGGAAAGTCGGCCGGTAGCTGGTCTGGTAGTGCGCCAGGAGGGACATCTGAGCCGTCATAGCTACCGCGCCAGTATCGTGCGACAGCCAGAGCAGGCTGAAGGAGGGAGTCGCGATATCGTAGACGTGGAGATCCTTGCTCTGGTTGCAGTGCTGGTTCGGGCTCCTCAGCAGCAGCGTGACGGTGTGGTTCGGCTCCACCTCGACCCCACCGCTGACGCTGACCCCCTGGAAGTACTTCCCCTCCGGCTGCTCGATGCGAACCCCGCTGAGGTCCTGACCTTCGTCCTCCTGGCTCCCGTTGAGCCTCAGCCCCACCTGAAGGAAGTTCCTGCAGCTGTGCTTTACCGCGAAGTTGTGATCCAACCACACCAGGCCGTGCTGCAGGAAGGTCACCTGCCCCGCGCCGTTGGACAACAAATCGGTGTCCTCTTTGCCTCGGATGTTTAGCTGAAGCCCGGAGAAGATGTTGGTCGTAGAGGTCCGGGTAGGAGGGACTGCCACGTGGGCCCCCCAAGACTGGGAGAGTCGGCTCTCTGGAGGTTTGCCGCAGACGGAGTCGCTGACGGCCGTGCAGCCGACGGCGACCGGCTCTCCGTCGCAGTCCGAGCAGGCCTGGCACTCCTGCAGCTCCTGGTTGTAGAAGTAGTCGTGGCCGCACAAGCCCATCACCGCATCTCTCTCAGAAACTCCCAGACACCTGAACCCCCCTGTGCAGTTCAGGAACAGAGAGAGACAAAACAAAACAGGAAGTGAAAACCAGGGTGTAACAGCTCTGCAGACATATGATTAAGTAGATAAAGGCCGATCAGCAGAACCAGTGCTTCTGTTTGTCAGCATTGTACCCCGCTATGATCAAGGAGGACTCTAAATGGAAATGGGGTAATATTATCTTTCACCCTGCGCACAGTTAAGGGATAATCCATCTTTATCATCAGTAAAATAAGCAGTGTGTTGAACTCACCTGGAGTATTAAGGCACTTCACTCGCTCTCCGCAGATATTTGGTAATTCAAGGCATTCATCCCTGTCCTGCAATTCATACAAATTAATATCATCATCCTGAACACATTTTGAATGTTAATAGTAGGGTTCAATCCATTTTAAAAGCTGATATTACATAATTTATTACTGATTGCAGATATCATTCATAACCTCACACAGGCTTGAAAATGACAAAAACAGAAAAGGACCATAAGCATTTTTTCTCCCAACTGTCATCTGCTGCTATGTTTGGCCACTGCTGCTTTAAAACCACTGACTGATACAACCATGCGACATTAAAACTTATCAGATGAAACCAGTCACACTTTGCAGGGTGTCCGTTTTCACACATCACGAATGACACCAAACACCGGGCAGATATCAGCCTCACCATCGCGAGAGCTGCTTTAAAATACAGCTGCAGCTTTCACTTTAATTTTAAATACCTGACACATCCTGTCTGCAGTTGGAGAACACTGTGAGATCAGGAAGAAGCCCGGCGGACACATGGTGCACTTCACGCACTGAGGCGGGTCCCCCTGGAAATTACAGAACTCCTCGTGCCCGCAGGGCGAGGGGCATCCCAGCAGAGGTTGTGGGAAATGAGCCTCTCCGACGACATCCATCACCTTCGAGTCCATGTCCATTTTGTGGACGGCGTAGGACTTCTGCAGGTGGCTGCGGGCCTGGCTCTGCAGACCCGCCAGGTGGCTCTCGAAGTAGCTCTGCAGCTCGCCCTGCAGGCCCTGGAAGGAAACCTGCTTGACGGTGTCGGAGAGGAGGCCGTACTGGGCCTTCACCACGTCCATCTGGTCGTACATGCGCCGCTGCTGCTCCAGGATCTCCCGCTGCTGGGAGAGCAGCGCCTCCTGTTGGTCCGCCAGCTTCTGCTGCAGGTCTCGGATGACCACCTGCTGGGCTCGCAGTGCCTCCACCAGCTTCTCCTGCCCTTTGGCCAGCTGGAGGTGCAAGATGAGGGCATCTTCTGAGGGAACCTCATTCTCCCCTGCAGAGGACAATAACGCATCATGAAAGAAGGGATCAGACAGACATGCTCTCATTGCACAACACAGTGGTGGAAGTGATTAGGCGAGATTAAGACCGATTCAGCAGTCCTGTATCTAATGCTGGAACAGTGTGAACACCCAGTGACCCCATTCTACCAGTTCAGCCATGGCAGTGAAGTGCAATGAAGGTTTCCGATATGGACCAACATCAAAGCTCTCTACATTTTCTGCACAATTGACTCTGAGATATTTTTCCAGTTCAGCTGCTTTAGTTGCTCTGCAGATATCATTTTGGGCTGAAGGTCAACAAAGTCTCCCTTTACTTTTCGGCCATAATCCCATTTCGCTGATCACTGATGGGAAAACGGGAGTTAAAGTCAATAAAGAGTGATATGCCTGCGGGTGAAAATCTCGGCACACCGCCTTCAGGAGGCAGGATAATAAATCACCAGCTCCTTCTGAAGATCGCCTCGAAGAAGTTCATCAGCCCATAAAATAATCTCGCCGCGACAGTTACAGTTTTTTTTTTTTTAAGGATGATGGAGATAGCAGACCTGGCTTGATGTCACATGTGAGCTGGACACCCAGAGGCGCGCCGCCAAGTTCCGGCGACGGATATCCCAGCTCCGGAAAATCTCCCAGAAACTGCGCGGCTCTGTCGGGCAGATGGACGGGGGGCAGCTGGCTGGAGGCGGCGGAGGGAGAGGAAGACGAGAAGGAGGAGGAGGAGGAGGATGAGGAGGAGACGCTCTCCTCCGGGGCGCCCGGACATCCCTCTCCCGCACAGGGCTTTGCTCGCGGCTTTGGCCGTATCCTCGGCGGCAGCCTGCACTCGATCCCCCGGCAGTCTCGGGTGTCGTTGGTGGGCTGAAACTGCTTCGCGAGAGCGGCGCAGTCCGCGTCGGCGCAGCCTGCGGGCGCAACTTCAGGCGTCCTGGTCCGCGCGCCGCCGCCGCCGCCGTGCCGCCCGCGCGCAGGCTGGTGCGCATCCGCCGCCGCTCGTGGGTAACTCGGGTGCGCGTGGTGCTGCGCGGCGGGGCCGAAGTGGCGCGGCGGCCTGGAGGACCTGCTCCCCGGGCAGTGCGCTCCGGTGCACGGCCTCGGGTCGCCGCTCTCCGCGCCGGGGCAGCGCGTCCCCCGGCACATCTCTGCGACAGCTTGCAGTGACACCCAGGACAGCAGCAGCAACAGCGCTGGGGTTACTGAAACCATTTTGCATCAGCTGTCTCTCTCTCTCTCTCGCTCTCTCTCTCTCCCTGCAAAAAAAAAAAAACCTTTAAATCCCAAACTGTTGTGCAAAAAGTCTCAAAGTCCTTCACTGATCATCTCCTCTCTCTCTGCCTCTGCTGAAATCTAAACTTCATCCCTAACTTTGCATTACCCTCGGCTCCAGGCTGCGGTGGGACTGGCTCTCCGGACTGTCAGTAAGGAATAAAAATAATATTAGACACACGCATTACTGCGGGCTCTCTCCACGCCTGACCCACTCTGGGGGCTTCTGCACTACAATGTCAGTATGTGGCATTCCTAAGACTTAATTAGCATCAGGTTTCCCCGGCCACAAATTAACCCTTCACCTTCCCTGCTCTCCATACAGGAATCCCCCAGTGAGGTGAAAGGAGGCAGAAAGAGTCATTTTCTCATCAGATCATAAAAATGTTTACACCCATTGGCTTGTTTTTGCTTTATGCATGTTTTCTGACCTTGTCACCTTTTTCTCTCTTTTTTTCCTGATGACTGTCACTTTTCATTTTGCTCACTGTTTCCGTTGACCCGATGGCCGGCCAAGTTGGCTTTTGCTTCTTTGTGGAGCACATCCTGAATGTTGAGACAGCTGCTGGTCCCCAACCCTGCGTCCTTCACGTTACACTGGCCTTGTCAACACCGAGCACCCCCCCCCTCCCTCCCTCCCTTCTTTATAGATGGAGAACCCAACAGAGGTCAAACCTTTGTTGATGGGACCTGTGGCAGAAGTCAAGAATGTGAAACCCACAGCTGGTTTTTCTGGACCTGGCTCCTGCACGCTCATTTTTAAAGCTTTCAGCACAAACGCGTGTCCGGTGGGAGGTTATCTGAGGCTGATGTGTGGCGGGATGCTCGCAGTTTGGCAGGTCCTGATGTAAATTTCTGTATGATTATTTCAAGGTCAGGCGGGTATGGAAGCCAGCAAAAGGCAAGAAAAGATAAACAGGATGAAACTGATGACAATAAAATTAGGCAATTTTGTAATTTTGACTTAATTTTTCATTCATTATTTCCGTATGTTGACTAATTGTCTCATAATTGTGGCTTATTATTTTGTAATGTTGACCAACTATCTAAACAGTTTGATTTTTATGGTTGTCATTAATATTGTATAATTTACTGTCTCATATCTTAATTTCTTGATTGGTAACTTATAGTGGTGACTCATCTCATAATTTAAACTATATTTTTTTCATTATTTTTATTCAGTCTTTTGGCAGTGTTTACCTAGCATATAAAATGTTGACTTATTATTTCAATATCATTTCTATTCTAATTTTGACATGTTCACTCATCATATGGTTTAACAACTCAAAATGTTGACTTGATACCTCAACCTTAATATCTATAAATATTCATCATGTCGAATAATTAATTTATTTATTATTGTCTTATTCTTTCATAATTTTGAAGCATTCTCTGAAAAGTTTGTCTTATTATCGCATTTTTATCATGTCAAACTTGTTATGTTTTTTTTTACATGGCAGAAATGGGCCTCCATACGAGGCAAATTTTACTCATATTAACAAAAACAAAGCTCTCAGGTTCCTTGTTTGTTGGATTCTGTTGGCAAATAAATGCTGCCAAGCAGAGGAGGGAGGGCGGCGGGGAAACTTAAATCAGTTACATACATACAAAAAGGCCCAGCTAACCGTTGGTTATTTTTCCCAGTGTAAACAAAAGAAAAGAAAATAAGGCGTGCAGGTCGGTGGCGCGAACTGCTCTGCACCACCCACCGAGTTCAGTACAGCAGAGTACAAACAGAGGGCACTACAACACTCCCATCACTTTTCACATCATCACTGTGACAGATCCTCCTCTGCGGCACCACGTTTGACAAATGCTCCATCGTTTTGCAAGGTGCCCACCAGGTTTTGTCATCGCCGCCCCATTTTCACTCGGAGAGGAGGCGGATTCAGAGACGTGTCGTGCAAAGAAGCTCAGATTTCACATGATGGAGACTAATGGCTTTAAAGTTTCCCCTCTCTTACACCTTAACATGTGTGGCTTCTGCAGCACCGAAAAAAAAGAAAAGCAAAACAAACAGCTCTTTATCCAGAAGAGCTTTGTTTCGAAACCTTAAAACTACAGCTTCCACTCGCTCGAAATGCACCAAATTTTTTGATAAATGCACCAAAAGATTCTTGACTCTGACTAAGCGTTGATGTATGAGCTGCTGCATACATGAGTAAAAACCATTAGAAGTATCCACTCTGCTGGACCACCCTCAGAGACTGAAGAGCGACTGCGGAGAGACAACAAAGCAGCAGAAAAAAAAAAAAAAAAAATTGACATCTCTGCTGCTGAGCTCCACCGCCGTTAATCAGCGTATCTATTTGAGAAATGCTCTCTGAGATGCTTGGAGGTAACGGGAGGCTGCCTTTCGCCGTCCATCTGTTTGTCAACCCCAGAGAGAGAGAGAGAGAGAGACAGAGGGAGGAAATGAGGGTGGTTGGGACACATGCCTGTACCCCGAGTGTTTGTTTAATACATCACGAGTCATGAAAGGCTCTTGGACGCGTTCAAGGTTATTTGGTTTC
The DNA here is from genome assembly GCA_028564955.1 of Terapon puta. Classification (NCBI taxonomy): domain Eukaryota; kingdom Metazoa; phylum Chordata; class Actinopteri; order Centrarchiformes; family Terapontidae; genus Terapon; species Terapon puta. The sequence goes on from JAOXYL010000055.1 coordinate 16,329,356, forward strand.
CCCCCGTGGTGCTCAGCCGCCCTGTTTGATGACAGGGTTTTGCCACAGAGAGGGTGGTCCCGTCGGAGCCGGGGCCCGTCTTTGGGGGGAAAATAGGACACGGGAGTGCTAATAATAGTAAAATAATGCAAATGGAAGCAAATATTCTGCCCTTTAAACATATTAAAGAGTTGAAAATGAGGGCAGAGATGGGTGGAAAAGGTTACCAGAACCACAGCGTTGGAGCCTCTGTAAGATCAGATTACACACAAAAAAAAAAAAGATGTGAAATGTTGTCTTTTGGCCTCCCAGGTTGACTCAAGGAGAAATGCAAATAAATAGAGCTATCTGCGTCTGCTTGGTCAGATAAGAGCCAGAGGCTATTCATAGCTTGACAGCTCGACTCCTCTTGGTTCCCTCCCCTGAAGATAACTGACCTTGTTGCACCACACCAGTGTCTTAAGATATTCCTTCCTGATTTTGAGCGTAGAAAGTGAGAGAAATTTCAGTGTCGCCGAGAGCCGGTTTGTTTTATTTTTCCTCCTTAAATGTTAAAAGCAAATAGCTCGAAAGTTATGGGCCCATCTTGGGGCGACGCTGTCTGAATTTAGACCACCGGACCTCAGCTGGAGTCTGTTACCCTTCAGTGTTATGACGCGCCGCATTACCACTCCCGCCTAAAGACCTGCTGTAAATCAGCCTCAGCGAGGTGAATTATTAACCGAGACCGTCACATTCCTCGTGCTGATTCAGCCGTCCTCTCGATCCCAAGGAGACCTCGCTCTTTTTTTCTTTTTTTTAAAAAATTATCACCATTATTATTCCTCCCCGAGAACACTCATCATCTGCCCGGGTGGCTGTCAGTCTTCTCAAATCACGCCGCAAACACGCCTGTCCACATCTGCAGCTCTCAGAAAACAGTTGCTCAGATAAGGTGGCTGTTAAAGGTGGAGGGGAGTGAGGGGGGGGGGGGGGCGGGCCAGGGCTGCCTAGACAAGACTGTTGTGAAAGTGTCGAGCTCTGAGCAGGAATGCAGTGACAGGTCTGGACCTGAACTTCCGCATTAAGCAGGAAGGAGTGAACAGTCGCAGAGAGTCAGATGCGATCCACATCAGCACGCCCAAAATCTGCCAGTGTATGACTGCTTCTGGGCGCTTGAGCTTTATCAGAGAGACGCACTTTCAGGTGGAACCGGTGTCCATGAGGCTGTTATCTTAAAAACCTACCGCCGAAACGAGGATTGACACATTTGAGAAGGTGAGTTTCGTATCTGCGAAGTTGCACGTTGTACCTTGAGTTAACGGTGAACACCCATGGGCGCGTTCCTCTGAGCGTACTTGACTTTGCTGATTTTGCATTAAGAGCCTTTGTAACCCGAGACCTTAAATACCCTGTGAAAGGTTGCGATTTATGGACACAGACTCAAATAAGTTGCCAAACCATGTTGTAAAAGTACAAAGGTAACACAAAAAAATGGTAGTGTCACCTAAGACTTAAGGTTTAATTAGACCTGTGTATGGTGATAAGGCAGTCGTTGGGCGTATTAAATGTGATGAAAGGGATGTTTGTTCATATGTTGCTCTCCGACTGGGTGGACCCGACTTTAACTTCAGACCGCTGTATGACTCAATAACCACATGAAACTGATAGGGTTGGCCTCCTGTTTTAAGGCTAATAGCGCTGTCAAGTTTGGGATAGGAACATTTTGTGCGCTGGGCCTTCGAGATGAGATTAAATCGCAGAAAAGATGGACTGAATTACTTAGAAACTGCATCACAGCAAGTGTCCGTTTGGAGTGATGGCGTTAAAAAAAACATTTAGGTGGCTGGCTGTTTTGTGTTTTTGTCCGTTGTCAAGCGAGAAAACACCGTCTATATATTCGAGCAGACTGTCTAATGACTCATGTGCAAAGGGGATTTTGTGTTAATGTTTTTTTTCCCTTATAAAAATAACCTCTTAGTGGAAATTAGTGTCCATGTTGAAGCACAAACTGTCACAAATATGATCTTTTGTTTTGCTAAATATCTGTTATGATTTTCTTTTTCTTTTTTTTGTTATGCCCTTCAGTGCTTTGCTCCTGCCGCTGAGCTCCTAATTTGCCTACTTTGCAGCAGAGTACATCCAGTTCTGTAAACACATCTGCCCAAGACCCATGTGTAGCCATTTGATCTGAGTAAGAGAGGGAGTTTCTGTACATTATGGTAAACATGCGTCCACTTAGAGCTGTTGTCTGGTTTCCATTTTCTCGCCCGAAACTCGAAACACATACTCGAGATTATTTAGGGTGGGATCGTTTTTTTGGGGGGGAATGTGAAGGCCATTTGCATACTATATATTCTTTTTTTTGTCTGTTTTTTTCTTTGGATACCAGTAGTTGGTGGCATGTTTTCAAAATGCATTTTGAGGGTTTGGAAAAGCACCAGATTTTTGTGAAAATGGAAAAGCGACTTGGTTTTATGATTGTGTTCCCTCATGCTGCAGGATCGGGCAAAGCAGCGGGGATATGAATCATAAGCTCGCAAACTTTGTTTTGTCGTGCAGCAAAGGCAGTCATTGAGGGGAAAAGAAATTATCCCATTATTCTCTCCATCTCACCTTGCAGAGGGCAAGCTACGGTTGTCATCAGTTTGTCCTCGGCGAATGTAGAAACACGTCCGATTAAAAGGGAAAACTGAGATCACTTCAAGGCGCTTCATGTGTCAGTAATGGTCCTTTCAAACAGCGTTAGTCATGCTGAACATTCACTTCCAACAATCAAGGTTCCCCAGTATAGCTGATACAGATCTTTTGCATGATTTCACAACGGACCACGTCAACCCTGACAGCTCGAGCCAAAGACGTGACAGTTTTTTAGTCATGGCTCTGTTTTTGAAAGGCGAAGAAATACATTTGTTCCCTATCACGCTGAGGGGTCAACGAGAGGAACTCGTTAAGGCCTGAAGGTGTTTAGCCTAGCTTAGCTTAGCTTAGCATAAAGACTGGAAGCAGTGGGAAACAGCTAGCCTGGCTCTGTCCAAAGCTAATAAAGGTCTGCTAGCGAGCATGCATGCATAGTATCTTCATAATCCCTTTTTGAAATAACTTTTAGACAGTTTCCAGTCTTTATGTTAAACTAAGCTGGTAGAATATAGTAGAATATCTATATATATACATATATATCTGATTGTAGTCTTATATTTAGCTGACGGATATGAAAGTGGTGTCAATCTTCTCATTTAACTCCCTCGAAGAGGAAGATAAAATGTCCCCATAGGTTCTTCCCTTGCTCTAGCTAATGGTTAACACCTTTTTCTGCGGTTCCTCTCCATTTTATTTGTAATGTCACACCTACAGAGGAGGTCATGAAAAAAGTGTCATGCTTCCGGAAAGTTTTAACATTCGTGGGTTGACTTTGCTTCGCCGTTTGATTGAGATGAACGCATTTCTCACCAAATTCACCTCGTCGACAGAGAGCGAAGCTTTGGCCTCCATCAGCAGATGCCTTTTTGTTTTCAAGGCCCGACTGTGTTACACTCCCCCCATCTAACTTTACTTGACTGTAAGACAGTTGGGAGTGCTCCATTTAATGCATTTGGCCTCCAGAAGCAGCTGCCAGGATCAACCTGACATGCAAATTATTCCATGTGTGACTTTAAAAAAGAAATTCATGTCAAAAGCGGCTTCAGACGTTGGACACGATCCATATTCATACTGTGGTTGTTGAATGGAGATTTGTTGTATTGTGGTTGCCATAACACAGAGTACAATGTGACACCGCAGGAAGAAGAGATGGGATGAAAATAATTAAGGAGTCTTAATAATCAATTTTTTTTAATAATGAGACTGTATTATGTCAAATTTTTAAGACTGCTTTCATTTAAAGTCAAGTTTTCTTTTGTCGTCATGTAGAATATCACATAAACCACAAACCGAGTCCATGCAGTGTTTGTTTTCAGGCCATTAAAGTGAAGCATAATGCAAGGAAGAGAAGCATTATTCTTAAGTTTGCAGGTGGCTTTTCATGTCACCATTTCCGATATGATTGCGACATCGCAAATGGCAATGGCAGGAAGTTTACCCTGTCACCACTTCCTCTAAGGGGCAAACCATTCGTGTGAGGGGTGGAGGAGTCAAAGGCTCACTCACATCACATGGAAATGACTGCTTGTCACCGGTAGTAGTAGTCACAGTGGAAAATACTTACTAGGCGTTTTGCATGGCTTGATCTACAATCTGCCCGAACACGTCAGAAGATACTCGCTGTCTCAAGCTTCAAACAATCTGTGCACGCACCACGTGTTGGATGTTGGAAGAACACTGATCCCTTTTAGATTCAAATGAGAAACATCGTGTCACAGTACTGCGTGAACTCTCTCCTGGAACACAATCAGTCACTCCTGTCGTCTTCACAGTGTGAGTCAGGGGTTCGCTCCGGGTGCCGAACTTTGCTTTTAATTAAATCTCTGCAAATGTTTTCTTTCTCTTTGTTTCTTTTGTTTTTTTGTCTCGCTGGATCTTAAAGGTTACTAAATAGACTCAGAAAGCGAAAGCAGTGAGTTGCACAGTGTCGGAGGTCGTATTTTCATGTTTAAGACACCATAACGGGCGGAAAAGAAGGAGTTCAGTTGTGCACACAGAAAACCTCACGGGTAAACCACCGAGGGCGGAGCTTAGAAAACGTTTTCTTGGCGTTATAAAAAGCCACGGTTAAAGAGTGTGCAGGCCTGTGAGGTCTGTTTGTGATAAGAGAGAAGTAACAGCGCATACAGTTAACTGTTATCATAACTTTAACCACACTGTACTTTAGCGTAGCCATCGCTTTCAAATATAAACCTGAACAAAACCGACTTCTTACTCAAAGCCTCTCAAGATTGACAGTTGATATAGTTACCATGTTTAAAGTTTACACCGCAGCCCGGCCATGGTTATGTGACACGGTAAGAGCTCTTATTGGGCTGTAAGTTTATAATATGTCCATGAAACCAACCATCCACTGTTGCATGGGGGTGATGCAAAATGCAAAAAAGTCATGCTAAATTATCTGGCTTTACAAATTTTTACAACTTTACAAATGCTAATCGCGCCAATGAACAAAAAGTTTGGTTTTTTTGTTATATTTCTAAACAAACAAAAAAGAATTGAGTATTAGAGAACAAATTCTGAATTGTGACCTCATGATGGCACTCCATTAAAGATCAGAGTTACATCATCTGGGAATGATAAATATCTATGCAAAACGAGCCTATCCAGCCAGTAGATGCTGAAAAAACTGACTTCATGTGGGTGCACGAGGAAGAGTGAGGGGATCTACAGTTTTTATTTATAGCTACAGCTCAATCACAAATCACAATTTACCTCTTGGGGCTTTACAATCTCCACGGCAGACGGCATCCTCTGTCCTTAAGTCTCTGGATCACATGAGAAAACCTGTGAGAATCCAACTTCAGGTAAAGCACAAATGAAGTCAGTATGATTTATCCTCTGGAGATTACACATTTCATGGCAATTCATTCAATAGTTAATGAGATATTTAAACCAAAGTGGTGGACCGACTGACAGATAGACAAGCAGACAGACGTTTAAATCAAGAGTCAGACGAAAAACCAAAGTCTGGTTTACATTTGAGGTGTTACAAAAATGTATTTCCTAACCCACAATTACATGTTAGCCTTTAGTGTATGCATGTAAAAAGTAGGCTGATGATGCATATTAACAGTCACAAAACCACAAACAGGAGGTAGAGCTTCGATGTTCACCAGTGAGCTGCCTGTCAAACACTCGTCAGGCTGGTTCAGGGGATGTGGTGCCAATCAAACTCTCTGAAATGGGAATAATTGGACCACCGCGATATATTACTTTCCCACTCACTATGGGAGTTGCAGGTCCATTAACATGCACTGGAGCTGCACACCACCCTCCCACGACGGGTCACTGGTTACTATCGCACATCCAGCACACAGTACACGATTGCAGACTGACATCTTAAGTGAATTTTCTGGAAAAATACCTCTACAGCACTTTTTCCACAGGCTGTTTAGCTGCGTTCTGACTGTAATTATTATTAACCTTTATGATAGTGATATTTCATGCAGTATTGTTGATGTCAGTGGTTTCTTATTCTTTATGACTCAGCATTACTTCATTTTTTGACATCATGAATGTTCTAATATTAGTTTTTCCATATTTAGAATTTGAGATAAATTGGTCTTGTCATCCATAATGACTGAAATAAACTAAACATTGTAATCATATAATGGAAGTGCATGATTTAATCAGTATTTGTCTTTAATGACTGATTACAGAGGTGAGTTAGAGCATCCATGGCTTATGAACTGGAACCTGGCATTTATAAACATGTCAAAATATCTAAAAAAAAAACCAAAACACATATGCTGTTCTTCAGAAAGAAAAAGTCAAATTTACTCATGAGCCTGACAGAACGCACACTCCGGTTGTGCAGCAAGACGCAACACGCCGGGGTGAAAAATTAAGGCCTGGAGGTTATGCATACATACTTTTCCTTCTTTCAGCCGGGGTTGGAGATGTTTTGCAAGATAGCTTCGCCTCGGGTCGCGTAACACAAGCGCACACGTTTCAAAGCGAAGTGGCAGTACTGCTCCTCACCGCTGGCTGTCAAACATGCATGCGTACCTATCTGTCTCAAAGAGCGGGTGGATTTTCATTCCACACATTCCTGCGCTGTCATTCGTCACGGCGGCCACAGTCGGTCAATGAGAAGTCTTTCGCGTCCTTGCGGCACCGATCGATACAGGTCATCGATACGTTCTCCACATGGCAAACTGAGAGTCTGAACTTTGAGTATTTTTAGTGTGTGACTCCCCTGTGTTTGCTCTGAACAGATGGACGACATTGACGCCATGTTCAGCGACCTGCTGGGGGAGATGGACCTCCTCACTCAGGTGAGTTCAGGCAGTCGCCATGACAACTGAAGTATGAATACGGTTTTATCCAAGCTCTTCACTCAGCATCTTTAGACATTTTACATGCCGCCTATTTTATTTTTTATCACTCATTTTGACTTATTATGATGGCTTATTACTCATTCTCAAGTTCTGTAATACAACTGTACTGTTTGCTTTTAAGACAGAATCATTAATCCTAGATTGTTCAAGATTAAATTTTTTTAAGTAATGTCAAGTAAAGTAAAAAAATCTTTCATTTGTGTAAGTGCAGTTTGTAAAAAATGAATTCAGCAGCCTAATGTTGTAGGAGTAAAAAACAAAAGAAAAGATTAAACACAAACAAATAACCCAAACATAATGAAAGAAAAATAGAAATAAAGCATCTGAGTAGAAAAGAGAGGATGAATTAATTATAGCCTTGAGCTGTTTTACTGAACAACATTAACATGTTTTCTTTGGTTGCACTTCAATTTGACAGACGCAAGAAATGTTTTACAATAAAAGGCTGCCATTTCTGTCAGTCATTTCAATCTACGGTAATTCTATTATTATCATTATCTAAAATACACATGCAGGCACAGTTAAAGGCATTTTCTTTAACTTCCCCATTGTTAAGTACCATAGGAACCTTTTTGCTGTCACAGTGGTGTGAATCAAATCCTCTGTTTCTACAATGAAATATCATTTTAGAATAAAAAAATACTCTTTTTTGCAACACATGCTGACCACAACAACACCTTTTCTCCAGGCTACCGTCAGTTAATCCTCCCACCTTATACCTTAAATAGACTTTTCTTCTTCAGAGACAGATGACAAACTCAATAAAATCCACCATCGGTCAGCGAGACACTCGAGACTGGAAAGCACAACAGACACGGCGAAGGGGCGGGGAGGGGGGGGGGCTCTTTGTGGTCATCTAACGACCATAAATTACACTCTGTTTCAGAGGGGAGGTCAAATGGCAAACTCATAAGCCAGCTAGAGATTACACATTTCTTTCTTGGTGAAAAGCCCCGCTGATCACTTTGATGTTGCTCTGCAGACCACTATTCATTTTAAATCACTGCCACACCGGGGAGGGTGGTTGAAGGGCATGGGGAGGGGGGATGCTTGATATTACACACATAGAAGCCTGTTAGGTGTAATGCCTCAAAACAGATGTAACACTATACGTCCTTACATAATGTTTGGGGACAGTTTATGTTTCCGAGCAGTCTGAATGTGTTGTGGATTAACTCGCGGAGCCTCTGGGGGTCTCTGGGCTGCACAGATTTTATATTCATGCTCTTATAAACGCGCCGCCTTGTTCATTCTTTCCCCCCGCAGAGTCTCGGCCAGGAAACCGTGCCTCTCCCCAGCACCAAGGAGGAACCCACCTTCTCCATCGGCTTCACCGACCTGAATGGTGACTTTGCATTTTGCCT
>JAOXYL010000055.1:16440882-16459015 GCA_028564955.1 Terapon puta
CACTTTTTTAAAAATCCCAACTCCTCTTACAAGAAAAAGTTATCAGAATCACTCTGCTGGTCCAGTTTTTCTCCAAACTGATAAACTTTACTGCTAATTTTGATGTTTGGTGATTTTTCAGGATGACTTTTGTGTCACCTCATATCAAACCATACTGATAATCATTCAAAAAAAGGAAAAGCAACTGTGTCAGACTCAGTATCCCAGAATCCCGACGTGCAACATGGATGCAGGATATACAAGGCCGACTGCTTCGTCTTAATTCTCAATCGACATTTCACGGCTAATGTCAGGTCCTGGGAAAACATACACGAATACCCCCCCTCCCTCCTAAAGTTCATTAACAAAGGATTGACCCCTCACCCCTCACTGCGCCATGACATAGACATTTGTGCTGCATAATCGCAGGCCGTCAATATTTAATCCAGGTCCAAATAAAGGTCTGTCTCTCCCTAAGGGGGGGGGTTGCTTCTGCAGCTCAATACCTAACCAGCATTTTCATGCAAGTAACAGGCCTTTTATTTAGTTTAAAGACCAAAAAAACAACATAAAAACTCATCACGTTTCGCAGATTTGAAGAATCCGAGGTGTTTTTTTCCCCCGGAGCTCTTGATTTATTTACGCAGTTTTAAAGTTTAACCTGCTTGTAGTTACAGTTGAAGCGCATCGATCACTCCGGCGGCTGTTTGTTGTCGAGCTCTGGCTTCTTCAATCACCAGCCGCGCTCTGATTTCCCAGCTGGCTCCGAGATTCACTCCTCGCAGTACAGACCCACCCCACCAAAGTTGTTTGTGTCGTGTGTGGGGTTTTTTTAACGCCAAAGAAATAAAATTTTCAAAAAAGGTGCAAGCTGAGCCTCAGTGATGCAGCAGGAAATAAAAGACCTCCTTACTGACTTTTTTTTTTACTAACACGTGCACTGAAAGAAGTGCAGCGTGGGTAGTCTGTAACTCCAGACTCGCTCCTGTTTGCTTCACCTGCAACATTTGCAGCTTTCGGCTCAACTCGCGTTACCGATTCAGAGATATTGCAGCCGTCGGCGCGCTGATTGCAGAATATCTCGACTTACATCACGCCGCTCTCTCGACACAGAGAAATGGAGATTCGCGATCTATTTATCCCCAAACGGAGAGAAATATCACTCGCTCTCCGCTCTCACACGAAGAGCGGGTCGGCTTTGTTTTAAAAAACGCCCCCTCCCACGTTAGTAAAAAAGTTCAACACCATGTCGAGTCAAATTAAAGCGTCCAAGATGTTTTTTGTTTTTTTTTACATAGATTATCACATTGCAACAAAAAGGGATGCAACGCTCCTGTTTTCTCCAATTCTACGCTTTTTATTTTTCACTACCAATGCTAATCTGCACAGTTTCATATAGTAATAATACAACAATTACATTAAATTAGATTAGATTCAACATTTTCTTTTTGAGCACCAGTGTAAGGAAATACTGTAAGTCCGTATGGGAATATATAAAGCAAAGAATAAATAACAGACCAGAGAGGATGGATGTTTTGTGTGTTAAATGATATGTCAGCATGAGCGGGGCGGAGGAAGTGGCGTGTACAGTAGAAGCGTCTCCTCTTCACACAGCAGAGTTAATAGGCTGTGTGATGTATTAATACGCCTCTTTGTTGGCAACAACGGCAAGACGTCGTTTCAGGAGATAGTAGCGCTGGTGAGGAATGATAAGCGACCCCGTAGTGATGTTTGATGAAAAGTGCTCCCAGTCAGGAGTTGTTTTTTTTTTTTCTTCTTCTTCTTCTTCTTCTCCCGAGCACGGCTTATTACCATAGATATGAAGGCAGCGTAATGAGGGAATTGTGTGTGAGTTACTGCCTGTGTAAACCCACGCGGCGGCGGAGGGCAGTAAAAACACAAAGAATCGGTGCTCGGGCTTTTGTTTCAGTGCGTGCGTCCATAAATATCTTTTATTTTTTATTTGCTATCGATTTTCTAAACGTGTCGGAGAATGCGTATGAACTTTCTGCTCCCTTCCAGCCTCGATGCACACACGCTGGCCCCCTTTTTTTTCTTTTTTTTTATACCCAAGCTGTAAACCGTGGCCGCGCCTGCATAAATAGTGGCGTTTTATTTGCGACAGAAGCGCGCGCTCCTCGGCATCAGCAGAAAGGGAAGCCTCCTCTGGGGGCCGTCAGATCAATGAGGCGAAGCTCTCAATCAAACCTTGATTGAAGGGAGTCACTGAATCAGCAGGATCTTTATTGTTTGGCAAATTGGGAATTTAAAGACGCGCCTGTGACCCTGTCGTCCTCCGGCCTTTTAAATCTGCGACATAAAAACAGAGAAAAAAAAATGTCTGAGGCCACGTTTTACGCCACCGAACGCACATTTAATTAATTTGTGACTGTAACTTAAATAGCTAAATAATTCAGACAGTGCACGTTGCATAGACAGAAACTCTTTGATTGACTCACTCACTCACTTTACAGTAGGTCTATAAAACACTTAATGCATATTATAAGCTCCTCATTTCAAAATATAGGGACTTTTTTTCACGTCTTCTTTGTGCTGGTGGTAGCATGAACATAATCATTTGGAGCTGTGAGCAGTTATAATAATAAAGCAGAATAATAATAGTAGTAGGTCAGTGAGAAACATTATTTTTAATGCACATTTCAATGGCGGAGATGTCAAACTAAAAAATAAAGTTTGAGAACTCTTCCATCGCAGAATATGTTTCACTCGTTGAAGTTTTTTGGGGGGAGCAGGGTGAGCTCGTTGTTGCCTCTTGTGGCCATTTGGGGAAAAACACCCACAGACCGTCCGGTGTACCAACATGAATGTTTCAAAAAGTGGCACAAAAATATGATTTGATATGATATGATTTTTTTCTCTTTGTTTTTGTTAACAATTTGCCTGCAAAGACAAATGTTCGTCTGATTCACCACCCCACCAACCCCAGATCGCCTCTCTCACCAAGGTCTATGAACAGTGTTTTATGTATTCAAGACTTAAAAAGCCAATAATATTGCTGGTAGAGTCCCGCATTTGTCAAGTTGGGTGGGGGGGGGCTGAAGAATTAGTCAGCCGACAGAGATAGGCAGGTGACAGAGCGAGCTACACCGCCAAGGTCAACGGGTAAACTCCATTCGAGGGTTCACACGAGGTGATATGAGCCTCTCCGACTGCTGTCATAAATTTATTTTGCTCAGGTACCCCCTGTGATTAAATGTGCTGCACCAGCCGTTCATTCGCTCTGCAACACACAGATGGACGTTTTGGCAGTAAAAGTCGAGGGAGCGCAGCCATAAATACACAGCTGAACGCGAGCCGGAGTCGACACTCTCGCTATATCAGGTTTTTTTTTCTTTCCTTTTTTATTTTTTATTATGAGTAACAGCGTACTCGCACAGACGGCTGTTCCTTCAACCTCTGTGGACGTTCACATCCCAGACAAAAGTGGTGTGAAAACGCAGGAACACAGAGACAGACAGGAGAGAGAGAGAGAGAGAGAGAAAAAATAGAGTTACACAATACGTTAGGAGACGGGAGAAGAGCCGCCTCGTCCCGGGGGAAGTCTTATTCAATACCTATTTGCGTCTGGCGGAGGGGGGGGACGCTCCTCGCCGAGGAAAGGAACAAAACCCGACGATTAGCGGCCCCAGTCAGGAGCGAGAGATAACGCTCTTCCCTCTCCGAATCATGAAATATGTATTTGTTAATAACCTGACGTGACCCCGGGCGAGGAGGACAGATACGAGCAGAGCAGGGACGTCTCCGTGAGAGCAAGGCCGTCCCGGCGAAGACCAGCCTGCAGACGGAGGGATGTTTCAGGGAATGAAATTCTATAATCCACACGATATCTCCGAATCAGGATCAGATTTATTTTCCAGGTATATGTGCACATACAAGGGATTAAGTTTTTACAGAAGCCTCTTGTACTTTAAGGGCAAAGAAAAGAATAAAAATAAATAGATGACATAACCTACATAAATATAACATAAACATAACAACATAGTGTAAACATTACAGACATAAACAGGCACATAAGTGAGGACTATGGAGTGCAATGATGCATGTTTTATGGCATAAAAATAGATATGTTATGTACAGAATATACAGAATATATGTAATATATATTTTTATTGTTTATGGGAATGATGTCAGCGGGTGTTAGTGAATCAGGGATTGTTCCTGACACTCTCACATGCTTTGCTTTGCAGAGAAAAAAGAGTATGGACATCTGATGGGTATTTGTCTGTTTTCATGGTAGAAAATAGTGTCTGGTTTATGGTAACATGACGAATTATTTCCCATATTGAGGATGTAACTGAGGACGTGAGAAGTTGATTAGATGATTACAACTTCTACCCACAGACACCCCTTAGAGAATCATCATAAGTTATATTTTTATAATTCAAGTCACTGTCCTGGTGCAACTATGTGTCTCTCATTTCTCTATAAACTTGCTCTAAACATGCGTTCGTCAGTGATGAATGTTACTGTTTTTGGCCAAATCCAACGTTCATTTAAAGCTCTTTGTCGTGTAAATGTTGTATAATTTTCATTTCTTATCACTGATTAGTATTCTTGAATTAAATGAACAGAATAAAAAGTGCAACAAACAGCTTCGAACTTGAAAAAAAAAAAAAAAAGCGAGACAAAGAAACTATCAAGGTCCAAAACAAAAGCTTCACGTGGAGAGTCTTTTCTTTTTTATTAGCTGTCCTCGCGCACTTCGCGTTGCACGTAAACATGTTTTCGTCCTTCATAACCGCTCCTGAAAAGAAATGACACAGTTGAGATTTTCGAAGCCCGTTCAGTCAGAAGGTAAGAGATCGAGCTGTGTTTTCCTCGGCGAGCGCGACAGTAAAACGTCCAGTCGCTCAAGCCAAACCAGCACGAATGAACCCCCCCCCCAGTGCCAGAGAGAAAGCCGCTCGATTGGCACCCTCTCCCTGCGAGAACGCGACACTTGTAATCAGAGGATGACATTTAAATCAAACAGAAATACGCTCAGCGGGGGGGGGGAGCCATTAATGAACTTCCAAAGAATGCGCGTCTGAAAAGGAGAAACTCTGGCACCGAGCGGGGGAAATAAAAACTTGGACGAGCGGGGCCCTCATTTGGACGCGAACCGCCTCTTCCAGACATGCCTTCGTTATCTCTAATCTGTACTTTTAATGAACTGAGCGGAGAGTCGCCGGGTGTCACGAGGCGCCGCGGTCGCAAGCTGCTTCAGCGGGGCCGACCGCTGAGATTCATTACCGGCAGAAAATAAAGCGCAAACATTTCAAGTAAAGCGCCGCCGTCTCGACAAACTTCAGCCCTCCTTTATTCTCGGCAGGAGGAACTCCTTTCCTTTGGCGCTTCGGTCAGCTTACACAAAACCAAAGTGGAGGTTTATTAATGTAAATTCTAAGATCTCTAACCAGGCAGGGTGGTAAATCATCCGGCGTACGAGATGTATAGAAAGCGCCTCAAAGCAGCAGAGCCCTGAAACGCTGAAATCAACATCAGAGGCCTCTGACTGAGCGCGATGTTTACCCCCCCCCCATCAAAGGTTCACTCCTGAAGAACAGATGCTTCTTCTAAGCGTGATCACATTTCTGCACCGTGTCAGCTGAACCTCGCACATATCATAAAATGACGTGTTTTATATGTGCTGTACATGGATTTTTACATATAAGCGATTGTTTTTTTTAGCAGTAAGAACACACTATTTTTTTATTTTTCTGGCTCCGACTCCACCACGCTCGTGTTGTGGAACAGTATCGTTTCCCACGGCGACAGATGCCAGACCGGATCCCACCAGGTTAAAACGTCCCCACCCGATGTGGCTAAAAGCAGGCAGGACATGCGGTTGAAGAGCCGGTAGGGACTGTGAAGAAAAATACCTGCGTGTAAATTACTGAACGAGAAGTCGGAGTGTTGTCATGGATACGGACGGGGGAGCTTTACCCCAGTTTGACGCCGCCGTTAAACACGCAGTTTTGTCATCACGGCGTCCAGCGAGGGTTGAGGGTGGGACCTCTCATTCAGGAAGTAAAGTTTGGTTCACGTACACCCGTCACCATTTTCCCACCCACACCCTGCTGTTCCTCGTCCGTCCACCGGTCGTCCCTCTCGAGTTTTTTCCGCCTCTGCCAACCACCTGACCTCGCTCCCTCCCGCGCACCTGTCCCTCGCCGCCTCATCGAGCCACACCTGTTCCTCATTAAGCCGTCTGTATGAACACCAGCCGCTCTCAGTCTTCTGTCTGATTGTCGCTGACTTGCTTGTTTTTTTGTTTTTTTTTGCGTGTGGCTCTTTTCTCACCGCAGACTGCAGCGCGTCCACACTTTATACATTCAAGTCGACCTCTGTCTGATTGTCTGCGTCCGGATCTTCCTCCCTGGGTTCAAAGTGAAAAACTCCACAAGAAACTGCACACCGAGCGCTTTATTTTATTTCGCACTTTCTCTCTGAACACGCAACGGCATGAAAACACAACTTGAGTTACAAAATATATTATAATTAGGATCCGGATTCGTCTCGGTTGAACGCCTGTCAACACTCTTTTCATTACTTATGCCGGAATTTGTTTTTCTGTTTTGCTAAATACTGTCTCCCCGCAAAAGAAGTATCATTCCAAATAATCAGACTCCATTTGATAGTTTACTCTGACATTTAAGAGAAGTCGGAGCAGTTTTTCTTTAATAGGCGTATTTCGAAAGTGTCTGCTTTCCTGACAAGCTGGCTCATTTAAACTTGAGTTGGAGACCAGGGGAAATTACATCCTCCTTAGTCCTGGCTGTCAGCCGCGGCGGGGGAGGGGGTGTGCCGTATACTGCGGGGTGATAAAGAGACATTTGAAATGCAGATATTAAAACGACATCAGTCGCGCGTGCAAATGTAGTCTTGACTGCATGTTTGCGCATTAATCAGTGTAACAGATCAGTGGGACGGCCGCGGCCGCTCTCGCTGCCATTTTCACACAGTGGGGATGTGCTTTGCCGGCACAGTGCGGTCTGAATGCTGCTCTGTAAACAGACGCAGCGGGGGTGCACGCAGACGAAATTAACTTATTTGGCTTCGAGGCCACCGGGAAAGTGGTTAAACTGATCAATTTAATTTTCCAGTAGCTGCAACTCTTTCGAAAATTCTGGGAACAGTAACTGCGGTATTGATTTGGGTTTGAATTAATGTTAATGAACAGCCAAAGCAGCCTTCGGTGAGGAAAATAATCAGTATAAAGTCTCACGCAGAATGTCATAAAGCATAAGGTTTATGTCATATCATTTCCATTTTTCCTTCTTTTTTTTTCACACTGTCTTTCTCTTGAGCATGAATGCGTCAGACCTTCTGTTCGATCACATGTTCATGGCTGAGTCACCTCACATATACATCACGGCTCAAGTACTGTGTTTAGTACATATGTGAGGTACTTTAACTTAACATGAGTGTAACTGAGTGTAAATGAAAAGATTATTAAAAAAAAAAAAAGATATGAACGGTTGATTAATCCATTGGTAGGAAATTAACTTGCAGCTATTTTAATTTTTCATGCCGAAAACGTTTTTGTTCCAACTACTCAAGTGCGAAGATCTGCTGATTTTCAACTGATTGTTTTGATTTTGTTATGATGCCATCACTTTCTTTTTCTCAAGCTAAACAATCAATTGTAGAAACAAATGAGCAGATGAATCCGTGATTAAAATAACTGTCAGTTGCAGTCGTGTACAAATGACTTGAAAATGAGCTTCTCCTCAACCATCAACAACAATGAAGTCCTGCTCCTAAATCATTTTGACATTTTTCTACATTGAAAACTTTTAACTTTAAATACTTTAAACACTTGACATTTCAGCCCTGAAAGCCTATGAATATTTGATCTGCTCCCTTGGACACCCAAATTGCTCTCTTAGGAAAGGATATGAGTTGACAATTTCCCTGCAAAACTTTACATTGTGAGTGAAAAGTTTTCTGAAATGTATCAAGAGTGACTTGTCCCACAAGCAAATGTCTCAAGGTGACTCAGTGATAACACATAATGAGCTTAAGTTTCACGCCGGCTGTAAATTTAGGGGAGTGTATGGGTGATTTATTTCCATATTTCACATTAGTGAGGACACATATTGTACCTGAGGGAATGGGAAAATTAACCCATTTATATAATCATATTACGAGTTTTCAAAAATCTCCAAGTCCATTTTGAAAATGATTTATAAAACAAGCGAAGCTAACATTTTGCACTACTTTCCGGCGTCCAATAATTTGCAGTGTGACGCTAAAAAGGAAAGCTCTGCATCAGTCAGTGTTGTTGCAAACTGAAAATGGACACAGCTGCTCATTCGGAGACTTATTTTTTTATGTGTGTATCAAAGAAGAAGTGTGTATTCTGAAAAGCAGAAATCAATGAAGAAAAAAAAAAGCTGGACAGCATACACATTGGTGAACCACTGTCTTGGAAGACTGACCGTATTGACTTTGCAATAAAGAACTGTTCTGTGTTGACTTCTAAGCCAAGTCCAAGTTCAACTCTGACACAACAAAGCTAAAAGAAATAAAGAAATAAATAAAAAGCAGCTTAAATCTCTCCTATAGGAAACGGCCGCTTTATCTGTCCCTTGAAAGCCCTACCTTCAGGCGAAGCTTTTCTAAATGGACTCTGTCCCCTCCCTTTGCTTTTTGGATAAAAATAGCCCATCAATTTGACATGCTTACCATGTCAGTTAGCTGCAGATGTCTTACTTTTTAATGCAGAGGGGAGAGCGACAGACAGACAGACAGACAGAGACAGACAGTCAGGCCATGAGACGGGGGAGTTCATGTGGAAGTTTTCTTTTAAACTCGTCCTCTTGACTGAAGCCGGAGCTACATCTGCTTATATAAGCACGGCTTACTCTCACGCTGTTAAAGACTTCTGCCTCCGAAATGGCTGCACCTTTCTCCAAAGACACTCAAATATTCTGACAGTTACAAAGACGTTTTTTTTTTTTTTAAAGATCTGTATTCTCATTGTTTTCTGAAGAAGACAGCACAAAGTGACAGACCTTCTCTGGATGATGCAAGTGTTTCATTCTGCCACCACTGCCTTTAATGCTTATTGTGTGATCTACTTGGTTGCCCCTGACAACCAAGAGCGCTGTCATGAAAATCAGTTGGAGACACATTGATTTATTCTGTTCAATCAGCCATTTCTGTGCCAAAAACATAGAACGGGGAGCTGCGTCTTTATTGGGTTTATAGCATCTCTAATTAAATAGAGAATCTATATGTTAACAGGGGGATTCATAATTATAACTAATGGCATTTTCAGAGCACAGGAAAGGGCATCACCTGATGCAAGTGTCGCCCCGATAAAATCCACACCTGACAGTCTGCGAGAAACTTTTAATCAATGTTGAATGCGCTAATGAATATATAACTAGCTGGCACTCTATTGATTGGGACCAATTTCTCCACAGCCTCGAGCTGATTAAAACATTTCATTTCATTACATCTGGTGGTACGTTACTGTGATTTCCTAGGTGCTGAACTGAGGCTGTCATTGTATGGCACAAACAGCAATAGGCAGTCATAATCTTTTTGTTCCCTGGGGCAGCTCTGGCAACATTAGCGGGATGTTGTGATAGCGCAGAGCCAGTGATGTGTAAACGTGTCACAACCCTGCCTTTAGAAAACATCTCAGTGTCACCATCTCAAGTAGATGAGCAAATTCACTCTGCATGACAAAGGGGTTGTTTCTGGTGACTAATCTTTATGCAGACGACAGATTCCTTTATCTTTCTTGTGAAATGAAGACATTACTAAGTGCAGAACAATTGTCTTTTCCTTTTTTTTTGGAGATATGATTCAAGGTCTCTCATGTCTGTCTGGTAAGTATGAAGCCACAGCCATCAGCTTGTTAGCTTAGCTTAGCTTAGCTTTAAGGCCATAGAAACAAGGGGAAATTTGGTATGGCTTTGGGCTGAAGGGGAAAAAGTCCACCTATGAACATGTCTCAAACTCACTGATTAACACAATGTTTCTCATCTTTCCATTTCTGCAAAGTCAAAAAATATATTTATTTTACAAGGTTTCCCCATAAATAGGCCTGTGAGTGGCTTCCCTCATCCAGCCACTCCAGTGAGTATCTGGTACAACTCGCTAGCAAAACACACTGTACATACAATGTGTGTCCTTTTGTGTTATATATTGAGGGGTCTAGTCTTCCAGCATTATGGAAGCCCCTCAGGCCCCTGGCTTAAAACCCACAGGGGCATCATTAAGCCTAAAACTTGGGCCTCTGTGTTGAGAGTGGAAATGTCTTTTTCCAGCCAAGGTCGGAAAAGGAGAGGAAGTAAGGGTCAAATAGACAGAGAGAGGACTGTTACTATGGTGAGCCTATCCATTAATGTCTCTTCATGTTTCAGAGTGTCTTTACAAGAAAACCAAGGTCAGCAGATTGCTGAGTTCGATGCTGACCCTTCCTTTAGTCCTTTCTCTCACTCCGTCTTGGAAGCTTTTACTTTTGGTCTGTCGCGCCTGTTATGCAATCAGCTCCAAGGGGCAGAAATACGCTAGATAAGAGATGGTAAGATAGGGATATGTGCTTTGCGATAAGGAGCTCATCACTTCCACAACATGAAACATATCGCAGCTCCTGATCTGATGGGATATAAAAACATTGCTGTGGATGCGCTCTGGATGTATGCCATGGATCTCCCTGGACAGTGAATTAGGTCAAGAAGCTGTTCATTAAGAGGACGTAATTAACTCATCACCAGTTGATTATGGGACGTTGGGTTTGTTTTTTTGTTGTCATAGGGTTAATTAACAAGTAATTATCTGTCTTTGAGTATGTCCCCATTTACTGACATACATGAAATCGAAATGATTTTGAGGAAGCAGATGTATATTTGTCTGTTGCGGGGCAGACATACCTCACTTTTTTTTACCTGATAAAGAGATCAAATGGTAAATAAAACATATCTCAGTAAATTACACAAGTTACATATTGCAATGTTGGCTTCAGGGATACAGATGGCGCTCTCTTAACAGATGTAAAAAAAATTACATCCGCTGTTATTTTTAGTATTAATCAAAAAGGGGTTTGCTGAGTGCACTCTCTCCTTCTTATATTACCTATTCCTATCTATAACTACGAGCCACTGAGCTGGAGCACTGTGTCCTCTAGACCTCATCAGTCTGGATCTTGTCTCAATTGACCCTCTGCCCCGCTTAGTTACTGTTGTTACGCCTGTCAAGCTTTCCTTTCTAGCACGTAGGCGCTTTGAAGTGATAATAAAAGTGATTGAGCACCTGAAATTGTACCATTCGGAGGTAGACGGAAGCAAGTTCTAGCTGATGAGTGATGACTGCTGCTAGCTAGTTAAACTCAACATAAGCTCCATGAATTGGATGAAACGCTGCTAATATTGGCCAAAACTCTGATAAAACGGCATCCTGACTCCGACGCAGTAGATGTGTCTGTCCTGAATTTGGCTTTTTGTAACCAGCAAGCCAATACAAAAAATCTGTCAGCTTCCTCTTCTAGGGCTCCATAATCATCAACCTGATTCTGATTTTGGCTTTGGAAATGCAATACGAAAACTGCACCCAACAAACTCCTTACATGCAGAGTATTGATTTCACTATAACCCCATGCACACCGCTTTGATATGTGAAGAAATCCAAAGATCGACTGACCTGCCGGGCCTAACTGTGGTAGCTAAGCTCTGATCGGACAGTAGCTGATAGAGAAGGTGTTTAGCAAATGGTCAATATTTCCTGGGCTGATGTGCCAAGAGTCCTTCATATATTTTTTAAAGTACTCTTTCATCCATGTGCAAAGAAAAACACCCTAAAGAATTATTGTAAGAAACTAAAAAGGTAGGTAGGTAGGTGCATTTTAAGCTAAAATATACCCATAAATCGCACCTTTCATCACATTTAGATGCCAATGTACCTTTAGTTGTGCACTTAAGAATCGGCATTGTTGTGGCTATTGAGGATAGAAAATGGCAAAATATTCAGGAGGGAAATGGAGAGCAGTGTGATTTAACTGTCTGAAGTTAAATCAGTCGAGTTGGAGATGAAGTACCACCCTCAAGGAAAATGCACAGAAGTTGTGTGTTTCCCATTTACCTTCGTACATCCTTTTGTTTCAGTGAGGCCGATATGGTAAATGCTTCATTTCAGACTGGTTCCTCCTGAATACACATCGACCATCTCGTTTCGCTACTCAGAACACATCACCATCATCTTTTATTTGGAGCCTCAAATCCCTTTTGAGGTTTGCCAACCATTGCTGTCTGCTCAGCCTTTTTTTTAATCTGCAGTAACAAAACAACATGCCCTGTGGCAAAGAAAGGAGAATCCGGTAAAGGCCTGCCATTGATTGGACTACAAACAGTTGTTGTCTGTGCTATCTCTGTCGCATGTTCAATAACAATGGGCTGTTTCAAATGTGATCCCAAGGTCGTCCGGATGGTTCTATGTGAAGTTCAAAGTCTGTCTCATGTTACTTTGATTTGGTGTGAGGTTACAACCTGAGATCTATGTGACCTACATTGGCTCTCATTCCTAATCTGATCAGTGCTATCTGAAATATTTAAAAGCATGTTCAAAGGGTCTGTCCAACTTTGTTCTCTGAATCCTCCACCAAAGGTGTCCTTTCAGTGGAGGGCATACTCACATATGCTAGCTATGTCCTCAGTCAAAGACTAACTGTGCAACCAAGCGACAGTGATATTAAGCCACAGAAGAGTAGTTAATATTCTTTTTGTATTATTATATTTGAATATATTACAAATAAAATTGAAATCAACTGAATTTTATCTGTGGTAGTTTTATGATTCATTCATTCTCATGCTTTTTCATCCTTATGTTTGACTTTCTAAGTTTTTCTGTGTAAAGATTTCTTGCGTTGGTATCTCTTCATGTGACCAGCCACTTAACTCTTCATCACCCACCCCCATTAGAAGTTTTTGAGTCATGGCCCTATACATGGTTTTTTCCATTTGTTGCTTGGTCTGTTGACCAATTGCTTTGGTCCAGACTAAAATACCTAAACTACAAAATGGATTGCCATAACATTTTGTAAAGACTTCTGTGATCCCCAGAGCAAGAATCCTACTCGCATCTTTAGGTCGCTTACCTAAGGTTTCCTGTAGCAACACCGTGGGGTTGATAATTGTGATTATGAAACATCCTGACAACCAGTGGATGGAGAGCTATCCAACAGTTGCTTTCAGTTTTTAAGGTCCTAAAATGATGTGCCATACTGACTTTGGTCTTTCCATCTTAGTTTACCCATAATGACAAATCAAATTATCTCAAACCATGGACCATTGACAGTCTGGAGACTTGGGCACTTTCTGTCTTTGTCCAGTAAGTAACACAGTCTTCGATGTTTTGCTTTAGTGGTTGATATTCCCACACAAAATTTTTATTTAATTACTACAAAGCAGATGAGACACAATAAGGGTATGTGGGAGTGTAATGTGCTGCACCAGTGGAGGGAACAGTGGGGAGAATTTCCATATTGAGAAACACTCAATTCTCCAAATGGTCATGTTGGGAGTAAAGTATATTGTACATGCATGTAGTGCACATAGACTTACCGCATCCTGAATATGTATGAACAGATGGTTGGACTGGAAACATGCTGCTTCTTTCAGATCAATAGCACTGTACATGTCAGCCTCCATCATTCATTGCTCAAGGGAAGGAAGAAGTGGGTTCTTTATCTACAGCACTACATATATAACTCCCACTGAAAGCAATGGCTTTTACTTCACTAAATTCTTACACCATCATGTTTTCTTTTTTCTCAGATGAGAAATCTCTACTCCTGCATTTTTCAGCATAAGGCCGGTATTTTACTTAAATCACCAGAGAGGACACACAACCACTTTAAGACCTCCCGTGGTTGAGCTCCAAAGACTACCAATGCACTTCTGGGAGTTTGTAGTGAAGGTTCTTCTTTTAATTTTTTTGTTGTCAGCAATTGAGGTGGAAACTTTGAAAAAAAAAATGTTTTTTTTCTCTTCAAATGTTCCAACTTCTCTTCAGAATGTCAATGCGCAAAGTTTTTTGTCATTACTGAGTGAAGGCGAAAGGTAATTTGAAATGAAGGGCAAAAACCTCACAGTAATCACGTTAACTTGCTATCTCCAAAGGCACATTTTAGGTTAATTATAGTTTAATGAAGCCAAAATGTACTAATCATATAGACCTTGCCATTGGCTGTCATTTCAATTTAGCATGCACAAACAACCAAATTATTTATTGTCCCTTCTGTGCTTTCATCCAATATGTCCCGGAGGTTGGATATTGAGACTTTCCCAAAACCTGCTTTGTTTGCCTCTGTTTTCGAAGAGCCTCTTGTATAATACATTACTATTAATGGATTCGGCTCCTGGAGGAGCACTTGACCTGCAATTTGAAGAGGAAGCATCCTTGAGTTGAGAAAATTTACAGGTTCGTCCGTTCGTGACGGTTGACTCCGGATGCCTTCCTTCAGACACACATTGCTGAGTAAACAGCTTTCCCTAGCCGAATACGAAAATACACTTTATGTAGATACAGATATAAGATTTATTTGTGTATTTTCAGACGAAACATGCCTCGAAGCTGAGTCGGTATTCTAGACAGACAAACATGGACTTGAATTATTATCTGACTGCTGCTCCACACAGAGGCACAATTCACTTCATCTTTAATCAGGTGTGGGTTGTTTCATTTCCCGAGTTTTGCTTCGCAGTGTAACACCTTTTTCGAGGGGATCAACTGGAGCAGTTTAGTTGATGATTTTAGGCAGAAGCTGTCAGATTGAGACGATCAGGTGTGTATGACTTGCAGAGATGATTTCACATTTATGGCCACGCATCTTCCTGTTCTCATCTGTCTTCCAGGGCTTTATTGCTCAGATTTATATGTTTTCTTTACACTCTTTGAAAGAGCTGCTTTTATACGTTTCTAGATATTGAGCGGATATCATTTTTTATCTCCTTCCAGCTTCTTTTTCCATCTCCCCATCTATCTGTGGCCGTTTTTTTTATCATTCTCTCTTTGCATGTCTGTCCATTTCATTCTCTCTTTGTGGTCTATAAACCGTTGATGGCCGAGGACGGATGAGCAGGAAGCAGCGTTATTGAGCAAGAGTATGATGAACTGTGTGCCCAGTGTATGTGATCCGCTGGAGATCATCTAAAGGTAACGCTTCATCTCATCAGGTGTCATCCGGCCCTGGGAGAGGCTGCAGGTGAAGGCCAGAGGACCGAGAAGACGGATGTGATCGAGGTCAGCGAGAGATAAAAGCGGAACTGTGTTTCATTCGCCAGATGTGCCCGGGCACTCGGCACCTATTCATAAACTCACGGCTGAATCATGAAGGCCCAAACAAACAGAACAAAGTGAAACTGGAGGTCATGTTAGCAGAATCTGAAATTCAGATAACATATTTTATTAATACTTCCCTCAAAGCCCCCTGCCAACATATACCGCTTTGCTTGCCAACCTCAGATCTCACTGCCATCCTTCAAATGTCCCTGCCACAGTTTTTTTCAAGCCAAGTCGGACAGAGAGCCCAAAGTGATTTGGACTTTTTAAACGGTCTTTAAAATACTTCAACTTTAAAGGAATAGTTTGTCATTTTTTGGTAAGTTTGCTTTTCTGCCAAAAGGTAAATGAGAAGATCGACACCATGTCCATTAAATTTATTTATTAAATATACATAAATATACAAGCCAAGAAATAATCCGCTGCATAAACCACCATAGAAACAACTTTTTTACCCTTTAGTTTTGAAATGAACGAGATGTTAGCCAAAGCCATCATTTCCCCGTTTTCTGTCTGCCTGCCGGCTGTAGCTTCAGATTTAATGTACAGAAGAGAGAGTGGTATTGATCTTCTCATACAACTTTGAAAGAAAGACACAAGAAAGAAAACAAGCATCTGTATCAAAATGTTAAATTATTCCTTTAAGAGACTTTGTGAGAGGAAGGAAAAGCACAGCGCCTGCCTTGTTGAAGCCTCAGAAAGCAGAGGTGTCTCGTAGTGCTTTTTATTTGAAAAGATTGGAGACACATTCCTGAAAGTGGTTGCGCACACACATACACTTCCACTTACACACAGACATTTTCTTGATGCATGTTTTCCTCGCGCACCCACCATCACGGTTGACTCGCCTCATTTTGTCGACTCGGCAAGCCCGAAATCCAATGACTGTCAACAAGATTCCCCGAGACGGCTCGCCACTGGCATCTTTTGACACAGGAGGAGAAGCCAAAGTATGCCGCTCATGAATAAAGAAATGTGGAATTCCTTCCAAAATGGCATCCGCTAAAGTGAAACGGTGACCATTTCTGTCCGAGCGTGGCCCTCCTGCAGGCAAAGGTCTTCTCTGAGGTATCTCTGTGACTGGCAGTTAAACCCTCTCCAATTTGCAGTGCAGTGTAATGGCATGCAAATGAAAAAAAAAAAAGGTTTCTAATCTAATGCTGGGGAAAACGCTGTCAGGCCAAATAGTAGGAAGATTGATGATGACTTACATGACTGCAGTCAGCCATTAATGTCCATTTTCCCTCAGCTGTACATGGAGACGGGGGGGTACAGAAGTTCAATTTCATACCGAAGCGGCTAGGAACTAAATAACTTTTAATAGTTATGACTATCAGGCATTTCCAAACTATGCTTGTTTAACACTGTGGCAACTTTTAATAAGCTTTAAGACATACCCAAGGCTACGGTAATTCACCCTGAAGAAATGTAAGCAGCAGGAGTAGATGCCTTTTGAGGATGTTAGAATGGGTTTGATCTTGAATCCATAATATCAAATTCACAGAGATGCTTCTTTCAAAAGAAAGCCGACATAAACAGATAAATCTATAGGAGCTATAGCCCATCTATTATTCATGGACTTTCCATAGGTCTCCGACCAAAGGGCAAACCATGCATATTTTATCATCCTCTTCCTGAGCCATCACACGTACACTTCAGCAAGGACAAAATTCCTCTCTCATTAATGTGCCGTTTTGCACCGAGACAACATTATATTCAGTATATTTGGTGGAATTGTGCCTGTCAAAGACATTGCCTGCCTGTGTTTCTCTGAAAATTACTCCCCTTTTGCAGCAGTCCTGTGGGGAAAAGCTGCTTCCTGAGATCTATAAATCACTCCTCAGAGGGCTAACATAGGTTTAATGGGCAGCGTTTGGTTGTAAGGTCACTGACTCTCAGATTTTATACCGTCCTTGGTGCATCTAAGCCACCAAAGGCAACAATAGAGACTCAGGTCAGTGTTTTCTCTCTTTTGGATGGTGTTACAACAAAACTGTTTTGAAAGCAGAGAATGAAAAGAGCCTCAAACCTGGAGGGAATTTCTCTCATTCCTTATGCCAAATTTCTATTTAGAATCAGTATTTTTGAAATTAAAGTCCAAAGCTAAAAGTCTGGAACACTGCACAGCAGAACGGCTCATTATAACCCCAATTTCACCATGATTGGTTTGTATTGTCCAGGTCACCATGGACAGTAAACACATTAGCATGTGCTGTGTGTGGGAAGATACTCCAGAACTGCAGAGACCAGACCACAAAACACATCAACAAAATATTCTTTTCCTTCATGTGTTGTGATCCAATCTTTAAAGAGTCATCTACTTTAAAAAAAAAACTTTTTAAAGAATGGACAAAAGACGAGACATGAGACAACAGAAAACAGGCGAGAGGCAAGAGACAGAAAACAACAGACCAAGGTAATAAAAAGAAAAAAAGAATCAACAAGGGACAAGTCAACTAAAAATCCATAAAACAATTAAATATATCGTTATAAAACCGTGATTCTAATGACTCTCCTTACGACTGTGCTTTGCATGCTGCAGCCCGGCTCCAAAGAAAACTATTATGCAACGCATCTCACCGCCTTAATTTGGTAAAGTGCCCAGTCTACATCATTATCACACAAATCTGGACTCCTTACTTTGAAGTGTGTTTAATTTTTTTTTTTCCTTCTCAGCCTTTCAGTTGAAAAGGTTGACCCACCAGTGGCCTAATTATCAGCTCACTGTGATTGGGAACATCCAAACAACACTTTGGTTCTGCAAGAAGCTCTGCAGATATATAATGATCTATCTATCTATCTATCTATCTATCTATCTATCTATCTATCTATCTATCTATCTATCTATCTATCTATCTAT
>JAOXYL010000055.1:16539028-16549188 GCA_028564955.1 Terapon puta
CGCCGTCCCCGGGGCTCTCCTCCATAATTCACCCGCCGTCTCTCAAGGCTCTCTAAGGTGGACGTTCAATCAGGCTGCCCCCACCTGTCTCGTTAAATCAGCCTCCACCCCTCCCCCAGCTCATCTTTCTAAGCTTCGTTCGCTCACCCTCCCCCCGTCTGAACCCTCGGAAGCCCGTCAAAGTTTTGTCACCTCAGCGGCTCCGACGTGGCTCCGCCTGGAAGCGTCTCTCTCGGCGCTCGGCGTCCGCCTGCTTCGGGGGGAGTGAAATGTGCGCCTGTCAAGCAGGCCTTGGCTGCAGCTTGGCTCGTTTTGGGAATTGCAAACGGCTCGGAGGACGTGCGACAGAAATGAGGAGTTTTAGCGGCAAAAAAAAAAAGTCGGTTCGCTGGGCTGCAATGAAAATTCAACAGTTTAATCTCTTTAACAAGTAAACGGCTGCCGGCGCTGTGCATCAAAATGTGACCCCCCGGCGCAATTAAGGCGGCAAGGCGGCGAGGCTGGGTGTGAATAATATATAAGATTACAGCGAAGTAGCTGCAGCAACAGCGAACGCCGCTAAAGTCGCCTCCCACAGGCGTTTTCTTGAATTGTGGCGCATTCATTTGTTGCACATGCTCACATGATGATGAGTGAGCAGGAAGGGTGTTTAATTGGCGAGACTTCACAATAAAGTTACATCTTAGTGCATGTTTTTAAGGTGTGCAGCAAGAAAGAAAAAGGAAATGTAAAAAAGCTGCATTCGTTTTATCAGTTCAGTGAGAAAATCTGAAGTTAAAGCAGGTATTCTGCATGTTTTGATGAATCACAATTATGCAGCTTGGATTAAAAACACACACCGGAGCGTTTAGCAAAGTTGTGGATCACCCTGTTTTCTTCTGCTGGGAAAATGACTCATCTTGCCCCCAGGCTGGTGACGCCACTAAAGTCCGTTTAAAAAGCAGCCGGCACGCCGGAGTCAACAAATGTCCCGTCGTTATTTGTCTTTTAAAGAGATCAAGGCTGAGCTGGTGCATTTTCCCTGTTATTTCCCCGGCCGATCGGAATAAACAGCAGGCTTTGACACAACCTCGCAACCCCGCACAAACAGCAAGGCCGCTGTTTTTGCTGCGGGGAAGAAGGTTACTGGCTTCAGATTTAATGCACAAACCAGGCTTTGCACTCGTTTTCTCACTCACTGTGTCGGTTGCTAATCACTCTTTTTATGTTTTGAATGTGTCTTTACATACTGATATTTCTCATACTCATTCAGTCATTCAAGAGTTTTCAAATCACGGAAATGCGAGGATATTATTAGACTTTTGTGTCGCTGACCCTATTGGCCGTGGGTGTATTATGCTGAACGTGAATAATCTGTGTACAAAAGAATCATTAATTAACCTCTTGTTGTTTACCTGCTTTCATCAAGGACGCCTCTCAACCTGCTGCAGACGATGACACGTGGGCCGTACGTCTCAGCTGCAGTTTCGTCCTTGTAATGTTAATTCGACATCGGCGGGTCGTTTAGAAAAGGCCGATGTAATATCTTGCAGTGGGCGGTATAGATCACACTCTTTTTTTTTTTTTTTTTTTTTGTATGTGTCTCGTGTCAGGGACAGTATTTTTTTTCTTTTCTTTTGAAAAAAAAGTAGTTGGAGGGAAAAAAAAAAAAATCAGTCCCCTGCCTTCGAGCTTCACGCTGCTTCATATCTTGACAGGTCCCGACCCCCCCCGCCCCTCTCCCTCCCTCCCTCCCCTCCCTCCTCCTTCAGTTTGAATCCTCCCGTCTCTCGCTGTTTCATCAACTCGTGCCCACCAGTGGACTTTAGCGGCCCCGTGCTGGATCCAGCGCTCCCGTCCCCCGTGTCCCAGAGCCCCGGGGTCAACGCTTTGATACCTGCAGATCAGATGATTCGCAGCCCGGCAGCGGCGGGGCCGGGGCCTCGTCCGGGGGTTTCGATGTGCCAGATTTAATACAAAGCCACCCTCCCCACCGCCACCCACCCACTAGTTTCCCCTCCACCCCCCCCGGGCAGACAGCACATTCGGTGTTAAGATGTCTCATTTCCCAGCTAATGTGTCCAATTCCAATCACTCCGTTACGTTTAAATGGCTTCCAGCTCATGAACTATTATCCCTGATGGAAACCCCCTCACTTTAAACACGAGAAACGCTTTTGCTTGCTCAGTAAGGAACGCGGGGCGAGCGCGGGGACGTCTTTTAATGACGTTTTGATGCGAAGCGTTGCTTGAAAAAAGGAAAAAAAAAACATGTGAACTAGTTCCAAATTCTACTCAAGTATTTCTGGGCTCTGTAGCAGATTGGTTCAGTAAAAAAAAAAAAAAAAAAATGGAGGATATATTAGAAAAAAAAAAAATAGGCCGAGATTTATTATTGATTCTTTTTGAAATGACAGATGATTGACTGCAACACACAGCAAAGGCTGAAATATGAATAAGTGATTTTCTCTGCGGACATTTGTCTCTGGCGCAGCTCCTCTGTGGCATTTGAGTCCTACTTCTCCTCAAATAAATCGATAATTACTTTAAATCCACAGTTTTCAAGTTTTTTTTTTTTTTTTTTTTTTTTTGTGGAGTCATTCGCGCAACCTTTTTCGCTTTCCGAGCCAGAACGGCAAACAGGCGGAAAAAAAAAAAAAAAAAAAAAAAAGCTGAGAGGAGAAATGACTAATGTGGAATTGAACGTATAGATTTTTTTTTTGTGCTTAGTGAAGACCTGGCTTTCGCGTTCTGGCCGGTTCACTTGGCCTGGAGTCAAACCTGTGACTGGAATCCTGGAGTAAAACAAATTAAAAAGCCATCAGATAATGACAGCAGGTTGTTGCTGCGGTAATAACAAAGCGTTTTTCGCCATCACAGATTCGAGGCGCGCGCGTGTGCGGTTTGTGCGAGGTGAGGAAAAATGCATCTGAACTCGTCTTTTCCCTTCTCGTTTGCGCCCCCTTGTTCATTTCCTGTCCTCTCTGCTCTTCTTTCTTCTTTTTTTATTTCCTCTTCCCACCCCACCTTCTGTAAACCTCTCTCAGTTATAATTTGAGGACATCTGGAGGTACAAATAAACAGCAGGCTCTGTGTTTCTGTGTGTGTGTGTCGCAGTCTGCGGCCCTCGCGGCAAAACAACACCACGGAAAAAACGACAGAGTAATAAGCGAGGGAGCTGCAGCCGCACGCCTGGATCGGCTCGCTTCGTGTCGCCTGATGACTCTGCTGCCGCGAAGTGACTGCCGCCGCGTCGGAAACCTCTTAACGAGCGCCGGCGAGCCAGAGTTTTTTAACGAGCGCTCCAAAATCGGTCGGTAAATTTGCACGAAAACGCGCCTCGGAGTCGAAACTTGAACGTCGGACAACCCCGAGGCTCTTTGTGATGAAATGAGACTTGGGTTTGAAGATTCCCCCTCAGGTAGAACATGAACACATCTAACTGTATTTAAATTTGATTCGTAGCTTCGACGCGACGCCGCGAGGAACCATTTTTCTTTTTGAGCCGCTCGCTGAGAAAATGCGGGAAAATAAACAGAGAGATTTTAGTTAATTACAATAATAGCGGCGCGATTCATGGAGTTCCCTCGAATTAAAAAAAAAAAAAAAAAAAGAATAAAAAAATAGCAGGCGCCAGAACATTTATCAACCTCACACAGTAGCTGGGCCTTTTCAACTCAGGATTTCACACTTTTTTTTTTCTTTTTTCGGTCCCCACGACTGGATTTGTTGGGTTATTGCTGAGCCGCCAGAATGACAAATCAGCCCTCAGCATACAGACTTCTTCTTCTTCTTCTTTTTTTTTTTCCTCCTCCCTACTTGGACCACCATCTCCACCATACGTGAAATTATTCTGCTGGCCCCGTCTGGGAAATGGGATCCAAGTCGACAGAGGAAACATGAGATAACCGAAATGCATTTTTTTACCCCCCTCCTTGCCTCCCAGCCTTGCATCTGTGAATTACCTTTGTGCCTCTTACACTTTATATGTGCTCCGTGTTTCTCTCTCCTGCTGTTACAGCTCAGGTCCGACCCCCCCTACTCAAAACCCCCCCGCCCCAGTTTCCCCCCTTCGGCCCTCCTCCTCCCCGCCCACCTTGTCCCTCTAAATTTCCCAGAGACTTTATCTCGCCCATTTCAAATAGGATTGGGACTCAATTTGCCATGCCTCATGTCACTTCGCCGCCAAATTCCACACTCGATACAGACGCGTCATAAAACTGCAGAATGAGCAGAATGAGATTTGTCAAAACTTTTTTCTTTTTTTTTTTCCTTTCGCCCTCCGCCCCCCTCTGGCTATTTGTCATTTCCGAGATTTGTTTCTCCTCGCGTAATGCTTTGATTCGTCGTGAGGGATCGGCGGCGTCCGTCAGGAGGGCGGAGGAAGGCGCCGGGCGTCGGGATTGGCGGGCGAGGCGAGCGGGGTGGTTTGGGAGTGACAGCACCTATTAATTTGGCCATTTAATTTTAAGTCCAACAGCGTCAGGCTCCAGCACCTTCAATCTCCCCCTGTCATTCAAAACAAGCCTCTAGCCGGCGGCCACAAACACACACACACACACACAGGAAGCAAAAAGGGGCTTTTAATCTAAAGCTGAAACTTAGCCCGGTACTTTCCCCAAGAATGCGAAGAAGCAGCCTTTAAATCAATCAAACTTATACCCCGCCGCGGCACCTCGCCGATACTTAGCGACAGATGTGAGGGCGTGCGAAGCGACTGCGGTTGCAAATTGGGTTCTCTCGTCATAAAGCAGAGGTCCACCGGCCCCGAATACCTCGGGTAATGGGCGGATTGATCCTCCCCGCGCCAGGCTCGGGATTGAAGGCGCAGGTTTATGACGGCGTTCTCGCTGAGAAATGGGCCGCGACAGGGAGATGTGACACGCCGCCGCACGAATTCACGGCTTTCTCTCTCTCTCCCCGCCCCCGCTCGCCGTCACGACTTCGGAGAGGTCGTTTGCGTCTTCAAGGTCTTTCGCCTCGCGGGGAGTTCGCCTCCCTTCCCCTGTCTTCGGCGTTTACCAGGTGTATTAATTACTCAGGCAGCATATGTGTGCGTTTAATCAGAGAGGCAGCGCCAGATGCCTTCCCCACGACTGACTTTAAACTTTTATTTTTCGCTGTCAGTTTAAAAGTTAACGTCTCGTAGTTTTACTTGCATTCGTCTTGGTTTTGAGGTTTTATTTTCACTCGAGCTGCTTGAAAATAATCCCTGAGAGGACCCTTTTATGATGGTGCCTGTCACTTTTTAAGAAGAAATGAGACTCAAAAAGACTTCATGTGATGTAAATTTAAAACGTAATGTAAATGACGTACTGACTCTTAAAGAGCCTTTTAATATCTGCTTTTGAAACAGGTGTTTCTTTGCACCTGAAGGACATCATGAGTTCTCCTACATGCTCGGAAAACGAAGGTTGAGGGGTCAGCTGGTTGTAATCTGCAACCTTGCCGCTAGATGTCACTAAAACTACAGAAAACTCCTTTAAAAAGCAGCCACGCGCTTGATGTTCTTACCCGACTTTAACTTAAATAAGTTCCCAAATATGAGTCTATCACAAGGGGGAATTTGTCTGAAATGACTAACAGAGTTTTTGAGTTTGAGTAGTTTACTCTTTGTGATGTTTAGAAAGTTGGAACAAGTGGATGCATGATATGAATAATGACAGCGGAATAATATTACTTAAAAGGAAAAAGCTGAGAAAACGATGTAAAAGGAAGAGGAGACGACGTTTTCTCTCATTTTTGGGTGAAATGATCCTTTAAATCGAAAATCTTTTTAATCTTGAATTTTTATTACACCAAAGATATTGATCCCCCTTTTTTTAATTCATGTTACTTAACGCTTGTCAGGATGATTGACCGCCTCCTCTCAGACGCATTAATTGCTGTCTGGCGGCTCGAAAACGCGCTGGCACTGGCACTGGCACAGCTTGTGGACACCGGCCCGACAACTCCCTCTGCCACTTTACTGTGGCGGCTTCTTCTCCCACACCACCTTCATTTTTATGACGGGGGAGAGGATTTAGAGACTGCGGCCCTCCGAAGTAGCTCCAGTCCGGGGAGAGAGGAGGGCGAAGGCTTGATACCTCGCACAGAGTGAGAATGAGAAACGATCCATCACGAGTCGCGGTGGCCGGTCGACAGATGGGGACGCGCTTCCAGTTTTTTTGCGTGAAGGCCAAAAACAATAATATTTGTCAGGCGGCACTGTGGGCTCTTCATTCAGAAGCAAATATGCACAAAAGGAGCAGAATTTCTCCACCAGATGGCAGCGTTTGCTCGGTTTTAGAATATGTGACGACCACGCTTCCCAATTTAACTGCATTTAAAGTCTCTGAGTGTTTTTATCTTTGTCGGCTTTTGGTGTTTTTCGGTGGAAATTAAGCAGGACAATGATGCAATTTCCTGTCACTGGCTTCCAAGAATCCCCCACAGTGACCCGCTGGGGAAAGATGCATTCATGCATGATTATGCCGCACGAGCTGCAGCCGAAGCTTCTCTCGACGCCCTCTGCTCGGTTTTAAATCGAATAACATCGCGTATAACAGCACGGAGTGATTGTTTTCACTGCGCCGGCCTCCCTCGCCCTCCGGAAGTTTGTGAAGTCCTCCCACTTTAAACCACACAGCTCTGCCCTCTGCTGCACACCCGCGGGGCTGTTCTGCTCCGGCTGTCGCGGCCTGCAGCGCTTAACTCTTCACGGGGAAGCGCATTTATCACTTTTAATGATTTGAAGCGCCGCGACGGGGTCGTCCGGTGAGGTCGCGCGACGGGAGGGCCGGGAAGCGCGTTCGTATTCGTTTTTTGCATTATCGGTAATCAGTTTGAGGATGATCCACAAATTCAGACTCAATCTCAAAATGGACTGCATCAGTAACCTCAGGATTTCCTGCAGATTGATAATTCTTACTTTTTTTTCCTAATCACATCACTTCAGTGCCCGAAAATTCAATTTCATTTCTGGGTCCTCTGCCAGAGTCTGAGATGGATTTGATGTGCACAAACACGTGGCAGCACTTTTTTTTTCCCCCTCCTCCCCTCTCTTTTTATGAAACCTTTCTTGGAAATCAATGGTAAAACATTTTCGCAGAAGCATGCCGGAGTCTGCGTACTCGGCTCTGCAGCTGAGTAATCAAGTCAGGCAGGGACGGGGTGTGTTTTAATCTTTTTAGGAAGTCCTCCTCAGCCGAAGGTAAGTCGGAACATTTGCGAGCCGCCTTTGCTGCAGGTGGGCCGCGGATAACGTCGGAGGAGGACGTTTGCATTTTCATGAGGCTCTCTGAGTTGTTTATGTCGGCTGTGATGAGCGAGGATGAAATCCCAGCATGCTCGGCTCGGCGGATAGACAGAGGGAGGTGCTAGTCCCCCCGTGAGAATTAAATCAGATCACACTTCCTGGACTCTTCCTGCAGATAAAGCTGACTGACGTGTTATCAGGCCAGCCAGCAACACAGATTAACACTTTTTTAAATTGTCTTTTACAGTTTTCTTCTTATTTATTGTATGTATGTTGTGCTACTGTTTGTACCCGATCACAGTCCTTGTCCTTGATGTTAAAACTTGGTGTTTATGCCTAGAAAACATGAATATAAGTGTATTTTTTAATTATTCATTTGCACGTGCAAAGATTCAATTCAACGTAGGCTGGTTGTTTAATGATCTGCAACACTTTTCAGTCAGACGAGTGATCATTTTTGCTCATTTTCACTCTTTTTCTCACCAGACTAAGTAGCTCAACCCTCTCATATGTGAGGATTTGATGCTTTGTCTTTATCATATTTGATAATAAACTGAATATCTTTGAGTTTTTGACAATTATAATGAGCTTTTTTGTTTTTTTCCCCTTTAAATGAATAATACAGACAAAATCTGCAGCTGAATCTATCGTGAAAATAATCACAGGTTGCGGCCTCGTCCATTTGTCAGCCGTACAGCTCCAGATGTAAAAAGTTCATCCTGGTTTAAAGTATTAATGAGGTCTTACGAGCGCCTTATTTGGACTCATCCGACTGCGTGAGTTATGTGCCGTCGCTGCCGTAAAATTCCCACCAGTAGATCTGCCGCATCGAGTCAAATTAGTGGAAGAAAAGCAGCCGATTGCTCCGAAGCGACAAACAAACGAGTGCCGCTTGTCGCCCGTCGCGCGAAAACCTGGAGGGAGACAAACGACGACCAAAAAAAAAAAAAAAAAAACCACTAAACAACACAAAACCGAAGGCCTGAAACTAAATCTCCCCTGAGTGGTGTCAGACAGATTAATCTTCTTATTTTATGGCCCATCAAAACCTGGCTTCCCTGAAAATGTGCCATCCCCGCCGGTGCCCTCCCTCTCCTCTCCACGCGGGGGCACTCTTGCTCTCCGCATCTCATCCCTCCTGCATGGACCCCCACCTGAACGGAGGCAAAGGCAGAAACCACAAGAGCTCCATCTTGCAAAGTCACTATAAGTCGCCCCCCACCCCCAAGCAAAACCTCTGGAAATCTGCTCGGTTTACTTTTTTTTTTTGGTGCGCCCTCGTCTCTCCGTGCGCGCTTTGTGCCATCCGGAGACGACTTTTAACCCCCTGGGAGCTTTTTTCCCCCCTCTCCAGCCACGTGGTGGTGGTGGGGGTTTGGGAAGGAGGAGGAGGAGTAGGAGGAGGGAGGGGGGGGGGCAGCTGTGGGAACGACGGGACGTGTCTGCGGCTGGCGTCTCCGTCCCGTCGGGTCCCGGGAGCCCGTGCGCGCCGTGCGTCACTTCGGCACCAAGTTCGGAGGTTGTGGCGGGTTTGGAGAGGAGGGAAAAAGGAGGGAGGGGGGTGAATTAAAAAAAAAGAGAGAAAGAAAGAAAGAAAAAAGTGTTGAGGGTGGAGGGAAACGGCGTCGCTGCAGCATCTGCGAGACCCGACCGGTGAGGCGCAAAGTCCGGACGTGCCGAGAATCCGGAACAAGACTCCGGAGTGATTTTTTTTCTCCCCCCCCCCCCACGTCTCATAACTGAAGCAGAGCAGCGTCTAACCGAATCACCTCAGCCATCACTCGCTCACCTGCTCCAACTTGGACCATAGTTGTTGTTGCGTTTATCGATCGAGAGCGCATCCAAGTTTTTTTTTTTTTTTTTTTTTTTTCCATCTTTGGGGACAAAAGAGTCGAAATGGCGTCGCTCTATCAGAGATTCACCGGCAAGATCAACACCGGCAACTCCTTCCCGAACCCCCCCGAGGCGAGCCACCTCCTCGGGCAGGGCGCGGAGGGGGAGCGGGCGGCGGAGAGCCAGAGAGCCCGGCTGGATCCGCATCCGCATCAGGACCGCCGGCGCTGCGAGGACGAGGACGTAAGAAAAAAAAAAAAATCCTCTTTTTTTTTTTTTTTTTTTAATCAGAGATCCGTTTTCGATTATCGATCTGATTATAAGAAGGATGAGTCTATTTTATGCCTTTTTTATGCTGGTCTTTATCCACAACCCCCCCTTTCGGAGGTAAAGTTGTCAAACTTCTGCGTCATCGCCTCGATTGGTCGGCTCGGCTGTCAGTCATGTGCCCCCCCCCCCCCCACCTTCTTGTAAATCCTCCTCCTGATGACGGATGCTTCCCTTTTTTTTGGTTATAAAAAGAGGCTCTTAATGTGAAAAGGTCTCTGTCAGGATCTGACACCAACCATCACGTCCTCTCTTGGTTTTGTGAGTGTGTGTGAATGTGTGTGAGTGTGTGTGTGTGTGTGTGTGTGTGTGTTTCCTCCAGCCTTAATCCCTGTCGTGGTGTTTGTTTGCACAGATGATGTGTTTTGCAGCAGGGATTATTTAGTTTTGTTGGTGTGTCCTCGGGGTCACCTTCTCCTCTGTAATGGCGCTGTCAGCGGAGGAGTCGCTGTCCGTGGTGCTGAAAACCCCGTCTCTCTCCAGGGTGCTGAAACGTGAGCTCGGAGAGAAGGGCTTCTCCTCCACGAGGCTGCTTTTATCTGCCTGTTTAAAAGAAAAACACTCTTGTGAAAGCGTTTGCTGTTGTCATTCATTGTGTTTGCCCCCCCCCCCATCCCTCGTTTGGCCTCACAGCTCTGCGAACTGAAGCGTTAACCCTTCGAGTTGTGTCAGTACAGTATGTCAAAGCGGAAAAAACAAACAAAAAAGCATTTTGAGGTTACATAGTTTGTTATGTTGGGAATAAATAGACAGAAAAGTTGTCAAAATAACTTTCACAGCTTACT
>JAOXYL010000055.1:16682645-16695949 GCA_028564955.1 Terapon puta
TGCATGGTAAAAACATCCAAGAAATAATCTGCAAGATT
This sequence comes from Terapon puta, assembly GCA_028564955.1. NCBI lineage: Eukaryota > Metazoa > Chordata > Actinopteri > Centrarchiformes > Terapontidae > Terapon > Terapon puta. The sequence continues at coordinate 16,682,684 of JAOXYL010000055.1, forward strand.
CAGAGCCCAGCTGGTATATTACACAACATCAACAAATCGCCACCTCATAAATCTTTTATCACTTACACATGAGCTAACAGTTGCCTGTTTGCACATGCAGCACACGAGAGGAGAACATCTGCATTTATTCTGGAGTTATATCTCACATATTCACTTTTATTTTAGCTGCATATGGCGGCTAAATGTTCCACTCTGTCGCTAACTAGCTGCTAACTCTGTCTGCCGTTTGGCTCTGGGAAGAAATTTTCCTGAGATGTCAATAAGGAGAGTGATGACAAAACAACAGATAAGAGTTGTGAAAGACTCTTAGAAGAAACTACAGAGTCAAGAGGTAATTCCCTGTCACTTTGACACGATGAGGAAGCCCTTTCACAATCATTGGGGCCCCTGGATGTGTAAAAAATATTATTTTATAGGATCAAAAATAGTTGCCGGTGCCAGATGTAAAAAAAATGAATCCTGACAGACATATTGTTCTTGGCTTTTTAAAAACTCATCCATGTGGTACTGTGGTAAATCCATATTCCTGAGCTCCAATTCAATGTTTTCTCTGAAATCTTTGTCTGTAGAAGAGCCGTAATTATTGGAATGAAGGAGAAGGAAATTACTGCTTTTTGCAGTCTGAGCACTGAAAGTGAAACAGGAACAAGTTATGAAAAGAGAAATCTTTATTCAACAAAGCACCAATATTTATACAGAAACACGTGCTCTCTTGTTTCCCTTGGAATTTCATTTTCTAATACTTTTTTTTTTGACAGCATGAAAATATTCTGCATGGTTCAATTGTATCTCTACAGTAAGTGGAAATTTAGTTTTGTCTTTTGTCGACAATCTTCAGAAATCTATAAACGTAAAAAAAAAAAAAAAACTGTACAAAAAATAGAAAAGCGACAAAAAGTGAGAAGAAACAGTCATTTGACAAACAACAAACGATAAATTACATTCTTAAATTTAATCATCTGATTTCATGTTATGTGCTGTGACGGTATAAATAAATCATTGAAGTTAAATTAAATAGCCTATTGAGTTAAAGAGCTGCTAAGGAGTGAGATCACCAAGATGTATGAAAAGCTACAACATAAACAACATCTTCCAGGAAGAAAATGTTGCATTAGATTTTTTTTTTTATAAAATAAAGTACAGTGCATCAAAAAAAAGACTTTGGTGGCAACACTGGCTGTCTGGTCATCCCACTGTTGGACGAAGGACTATGTCAGTTACGGAAACAAAAAGAAAACTTAAAAAAAAAATTTAAAGCTAAAACCACGACAGCCTGTAAACAAAAATGAAAGGAGCTCTTTTCGCTTCCATCGTAAAAGTCTTTGGAAATCTTTCATTTGTAAAAGCTGTTAGTTTCAGGACATGTGCAGCCCCTCGGTCTCTGCTTTCAGCCTGTTGAACCACAAAGAAACGGCAAACTCGAAAAAGAGACGTCTTATCCTCAACACACCTGGGTGACCATGTGGGGACGTTCGTGTTATGGCCACGGTCCTTGAGTAAAATTTAAAAAGGTGCTGCGTGTATCATTTCAACATTAATAAACCTTTTCCACATTTTCTTTGAGATGTTCGCGTTACTGTCGTGAATAAGTAGACAAGGACTGACGGCTTCCATCAACCTCCGTGCTGCATTTTACATTATGTGCCACCAAGATGTCAATGTAAATGGAAATCTTCTGGATTGCTTTACAACACAAAGGGAAATTCTTTTAAGGCACAAATCTGGATTGCAAGAAATCCGCAAAATTCCAGTTCCACAGCGACTTTATGTCGGCTTACCTTTTCCAGATAATATCTTGGCTGTTTTCAAGAGTTTCTTACGGCCTCTTAGCAATCTCTTACCGCCCCTCAAAAGTGATGTCAGAGGAGGGAGGAGGAAAAGAAAGTATTAACATCCCTTTGTGGAAGGCAGGGGGTGAAATGTGTTCCTCTGTTTAAAAAAAAAACACAAAATGCTACACGTAGCACCAGAGATGTGCTGAAAACGACGTCCTTTTCGAAGGTTTTCCCCGAGTGTTGAACATCTAAGGCGGCTGGGATTGGTTCCTTGGTTGAGTGGTATGGGGCGAGGCGGTTGGGGGGGTGGTTTAATGATTTTTGTGGGTCTCGATGCACAGAATGATGTACTGGTTGGAACAGCTCCGCGTCTGCTGGCCCAGGAGCAGACCCGAGGTCAGGCTCGAGGACTGGCCCACCACGGACATGTGGTCCGCCCGCCACGTCTCGCAGTGTTTGTCCACCACTCGGAGACCCTGGCTGCTGGAGCCGTGCCAGATGCTCTTCTGAGGCCTGACAGATGGACGACAGAAAGTATCAGCATGACGACAGATGGACACAGAGGCACAAAAAAAACAAGCAGGGAGTCGATAAGGGAAACTGACCAGAAGGGGTCCGCTAAAACATCCCGGCCGTCAAAAGAGTAGATGGGTATTCTGGCGCTGATCGGCCCCCCATTGCCATTGAAAATTGAGCGCCAGTTCCTAAACATCACGTCTCCCTGAAAGAAGACACACAGAGGGTTAGATGTCTCAGGGTGTGGAGGCTCTAAATCATCTGCTTTCTTTTTAAAAAATGTTTTTAATGTTAGACTCACTCTGAGGTTGGTGACTGGCAGAGTTTCCCGGAAACCGGGGTAGACCACGTGGACCAGGTCCTGCCTGTGGGAGGAAATGAAGGCGCGGTAGTTCGGCGGCAAACCCATCGCCTTGGCTTGCTGGTAGCACATCCGGTCGGCCATGTCGAGCCCCATCATGTCGCCTGAGTGGGGCTGGTTCAGGGCCACCAGGTTGAGCTGGAGGGACGGGAAGCAATGAATCAGGATTAGCACACTGTAGGGTACCAGAAGAGTCCCGATCGACCACACCTCAGTCCTCCGGGCTTATCGGCACTCACCCTTTCATTGACCGAACGTATTCTTTCCATCGTGTCTCCTCTTATCTGATATGCAGCTCGGGGCTGAATGAGTAGTTGAAAAAAAAGATGTTGAATGGGTTAAAGTGGACATAGAGTATTTTTTATTCTGGGGGAATAAGGCAATAAAAATAAGCAATAAATACCTCATCTTGTGGAATAATGTTATTGGAGAGGTAGATCAGACTGCCGAGCTGTGAAAAACACAGGTCAAGATGACAAATTAGATTCAATATGTGCTGTTATGTTTAAAAAAAAAAAAGGAAAAACTGTATATTTGTGACATTATATTACATAAAGTAAATCACACTAATAATATGAACATAATAGGATTGAGCAACTTTTTAGTGAAGCGGGACTGTGGAAACGTTTCACTTGTCTCACCGTGAGTCGTGAAACGCTATTGATTTTTCATCAGGAAAGAGAATTTCGTGCCATGGTTGGTTAATCATCAACCACCCCCCCGAACAGAGACCGTTTGACCTTCAAACGCGGCAGATAGCTCAGGGGCGATGATGCTGCTGCTACGGCGTCAGTGAGAAGGTTTCAAAGGCAAATCACGAAACTCACGCAGTGCTTCGCTGACCATGAAAACGCCAGAGTAATGAACAGAAAAGCAATTAAACCGCGGTTGCACCCTATCATTTGCTACATCGCTTAAGCCTTGACCTACATGCATATTATTTAAAGGGGGTTACTCTGGGGTTTGTTTCTAGCTACTGAAAGCTGCAGCAAGGTCACACAACAGGTCAACCTGAAGGTTCTCAAACTAATGTGCATTCATGTTTTAAAATGATGTTTAGTGCTGATATCATTGCATTTCTGATGCATAGAGTGATTTACTGAATCTTAACAAACACAGCTTTTGTGGTACCTGTATCTCTTTCCATCCCTGGGGAACCTTGAGGAAGAGGCTTCCTGTTGCTGTGACGTACGCCAAACTTCCCTCTGCGTCCTTGACGGTGTGCTGCATCATGCTCTCACGGGTCGAAAATGTTTTCAGCTGGAAAACAAATAAATAATATCTGAAATCTCTGAAAATCTCGCAGCAACAGAGGATTATTTTCATGCACGTGTCCTGTGCAATCATTAATGTTCATGGTATGCTGTTGTATCATCTATATGTGGATCAACATAAGGCCATAAGAAACAAGTTCACTTACAGATGCTGTGTTACTCGAAGGTCCAGGAGGTCCAGGAGGTCCTGGGGGGCCGGGGGGGCCAGCGATGGTCAAAGCTGCGAGAACAAAAACACCATCTCATTATAACTGATTGATCTCATCGGCTACAAAACTGTTTCCATACGGTGTTAAACTTTACTTTAACTGCAGGATTGGTGTGTATGACCGGTGAACTGTACCTGAGCCATATCTTGAGGGTGACCCAGGAGGCCCCGGTGGCCCCGGTGGCCCTGGAGGCCCAACAGGTCCTGATCTGCCGTAGCCTGGGATACCTGGTGAACCCGGCACTCCAGGGCGGCCTGGTGGACCAACCACCGACTCCCCTTTGGGTCCCTGAAATGTGTCAAGGAGAAGTTATTGATTTTTTTTAACATTATTCATCACAAAGATGACAGTGTGTATCCATGGAAACCACACTCACCACGGGTCCTGGTCTCCCAGGGATACCTGGTTGCCCGGGTAACCCAGACTCCCCCTTGTCTCCCTTCTCTCCTTTAATGCCCTGGCTTCCTCTTGTTCCCTGTGATTACACACACACACACACAAACACACAAGAAGACCTGAGTCTGATGGCACACAGAGCCAAAATGCAAAACAAAAAGATGTCCCAAAACAAAAGAAAGCACTTCCATATGAAACTTACCCAAACACCACCGGAATTAAATGTGTCTAAAGCAGGAAAAAAAAGGAACAGGAGAGAAAAAAACAATGAAAAAATCCTAAAATATTCAATTCTTTTTTTTTTTTTTTTAAATGTAAGGATATAAAAAAGAGGAATATCCTCTTTAATGTAAAATCCTTTAAATACACCCTCGAAAAACACTTTGTGGTGGTATATTTTTCATTTTCAGTGTCTGTTCTTCAGAGGAGCAGTTATCCTTAGATGTTATTTGACTCACTTTGTAGAGCCGGTATCCCCGGAAGGCCTCTCTCTCCCTTTTCTCCTTTTAGTCCTGTCTGACAGTTACCTTGGAGACATAAAACAAACTGAGGTTAATTACTTTTTATCTGACTCACTGACGCAGAGCTTAAAGTGAAAAACAATCTCTGGATATTGTTATCAGCAGTATAGTATTCAGGAAAGTCAGGCTTCATAATTTATGCCAAACAACGAACACAACCCACCGATTGCAATGCTTCCATTGGGATTAAGCTGAAATAAAAAGGAGTACAAACATTAATAGCAGTTTGCGTTGAATGAATTTAGAAATTAGGCGTAACAGCTTGTTTCACTCTCAGATTAAATATCAGTGAAGGTATCAAAGAAGTTGAGTTTATATTATTGATATATAAAAATCAGCGTGAGGCGTGCAGGTTTGCTGTGGATGGTATTCTAGTACAACCTTAATTTCGGTTTGAGCCTTCACTTTCCCAGACTGGACATGCAGCATGCAGGAACATTTCAGAAGTGTCTTCGAAAAGTTCTGGGTGATGAAAGGTTAGCTGGGGTTACACTGAACAGCATGCACTTCATGTGTACACAGAGGAAGAGGGTGGATGGGTAAAAGAGAAAGAATGAAAGATAGTTTGGGATTAGGAGATATATGAATGGCAGAGGGCGAATTACTGCACCGTGATACACAAATGGAGTTATGAGATTGTGCAGATAACTGAGGATTAATGAAGATGGGAATGGAAACTTGTGGAACAATCGTTCAATCGGATGTGCTAAGTGAAATGAAATATGCATGGAAGCATAAAAACAAAAGCGTGAGGATTACAGATTTAAGAGATTAACTTCACTGACTTCACTGATTTTAATAAAATTCAGCAATGAGACTTACGGCCATTTTGCAGTGAGGTCTTGGAGGGATGGGGAACACGGTCTTCAGAAATCAGGAGAGGACAGTGAGCGAAAGAACGAATAAAAACACCTGATGATTGAGGAGAATGAATGTCTGTGTCTGTGTGTGTCTGTGTGTGTGTGTTTGTGCTTACTCCTTTGGGGCAGTTGAATATTCCCGGGCGGCCCGGCATCCCAGGGGGGCCAGGAGGTCCCTAAAATGTGCAGCAGAAGAAGAATAAGACAAGTTTGTTTGTTTTTTGCCTCCAAACTTCTGCGGTCTTCTCGATCAGGTGGGCTCAGGTGTGTGACTCACCGGCAGGCCGAAAGAGTCCCCTCTTTCTCCTTTTGGTCCCATCTGGCCTGGGCGACCCTACAGAGAGACATCATCAGTAAGGCACCTTAGAAAAGATGTTACTCTGAAGATTTCCACAAGGGAATATGATAAAAAAAAGTCTATAAAGCAGTTTTTTAATAGCAGGGAGAAAAAAAGTCTAGCTTGACGCTGGGAAATATACATTATTATTAACCTGCTGATCAACAAAAGACTATCTGTATGCACTTTTAGCTGAATTGGAAATGTTTGTGAAGTTAATGGCTCTTACAGGTCTCCCAGGAAAACCAAATTCTCCTTTGGGTCCCTGTGGTCCCACAGGCCCCTGTTAGGAACAAAACAAAGTGAGTGATGCTGTTCCTTAAAAGCAATCTTCACACCTTCATTGGCATCAGTGGACACTTTTGTGGCTCAAAATACTCACTGGAATTCCAGGAGGTCCGGCTACACCAATATCTCCCTGCAAACAAGAAGATATTTACACTGAATTGTATTCCGTCATTGATTTTTTTGTTCAAAATCATGGCTCACAACAACCTGTTTATACTGATACTCGCCTAATGACTAATAATAAGACTGTACATGCTGCAAAAACTGACAGGACATGACAGTGAACAGTGATCTGGATATGGAAAGTATGGAAAGTAAATCTAACCTTCACTCCTCTGGGTCCTATTGGACCAGCCAGGCCTGACATCATGGATCCATCTGCTGCCATGAAAAATCCTGGCTCACCCTTTTCACCCTGCATGGAAACAAACAAACAAACAAACGATATGAGGACAGAGAGAAGAAACATGCATATACACACGTTAACTTCTATTGAACGGTATGTATACAAAAAAAAAAAGAGTATAACTCATGGTGTAGTGATTATGAGCAGAGACACGACATTTGTCCCACTTACTTTCAGTCCTGGAGGTCCCTGAACTCCTGGCAAACCAGAGTCGCCCTTTGGACCCTGTGGCCCCTGCAAACATTTAAAAAATTTAATTAGTATAACTTGATATATAAACACTGAGCAGTTATGACTAATGACAAGTTAAAATCATTTCTCCACATGTGGTCGCATCGATGTTTATGCACTAATTTAGGAGGTCTGACGGCGGAAAGTCTTAACGGGAAGACTTCATATTTTTGTTGTCATGACATCGTAGTCTTTTGAAGTCTGACTGATGTTTTTTCTTTTTTTTTTGTCTGATACTCACAGCAGGTCCCTGAGATTCAAAAATCCCTGAGAAGTTGAAGGCACCATCTGTATCGTTCAGGAGAAGCTGAGGGAAAAGGAAAATGTCATCAACGTAAATCAAGCTGAGTCACCAAAAACATCGATCATGTCGGATACAGCATTATTCAAGGTCATAAACACAACTTTTAAATGTCTCATCCCTCAGTAGTCTGCTAGAAAGCAGCGCTAACACTGGACTATCCCTTCCAGAGGCTCATCTACTTACCTCTTGAAGGTTGATTAGGGGTCCTGGTGGTCCGGGTGGTCCTGGTGGGCCTGGTAGACTGAGCCCATCCCGTCCCGCCTCTCCCTGAAAAACACATTTGACATTTTTTCAGTAAATAGCAAAACAAAAACTATTTAGAAAACTCTAAACTTCAAGTGTTAGCATGTGGTTTTGTCCATGTCAGGCATCCATGCTGGTTTTACCTTCTCCCCTGGATCACCTTTGTCCCCCTTTAGCCCCTGTAGACACAAGATAAGACACCAACTCTCAAAATTAAACATTCAGTTATTAGAATTTTCGTTTTTGTCTTTTGTCATATTGGTGCTGTTGCAGAGCACTAGACATGGTTGAAAAATAGTACATGTCTAGACATTTTACAGATTTGGACTGAACTTCCATCCATCAACAGATTTAATTAAACTCTCAGCACTTAAAACCACATTTCCTGGTATCTCCTGCATCAAAAGTCACTAAGGGGGCCTTTAGACATCCATTCGTAAACGTTGACATTTTAATGAAATTTTCAATCCTGTCACGTATTTATGAGTCCATCCATTCACTGACCTCTTCCCCTTTAAGTCCATCCAGTCCTGGAAACCCTGGTGGTCCTGTAGCACCCGGCTCCCCCTACCGAGACCACAAAGACACATTCATCATTCATATACATCGCCGGTAAGAGATAACCTGCTTCCATCATTTCGCTAGTGGTGAAATGCATCCCAAGAGCCCCATGCAATCACCTAAATGAGTTGTTTGCCTCACACACAGCTGGCAATGAATGGCTTTTACTGATTAATGATAATACTAAGGTCGTATTTTTATTAGCAGATTTACTGCAGAGTGCCGCGATGCTTTATTTCTGCAAGATGAGGACGGCCTGTCAGATTCAACGCGAGCCACAACCTGGGAGGTCGTGAACCTGCTGAGAGAACAGCCTCTCTGATCTCCAGAAACAGCTTGCAGCCAGGAGCTTAAATCCCTTGTCACCACGTGGCCTTTCACTTTACAGATGTTTGCTGCATCGTGACCCAGGTCCCAAACATTTAAGAAGCTTTTCTGATCCCTGCTGAGAAAACCTTAAAATCTCGAAAAGCCAACAGAACGGCAGCTGAGCTGAGCCTGACAGCAGACTCACCTTTGGCCCTGGTTTTCCTGGGACGCCGTCTAAACCGTCTCTTCCCTATGAGAGGCAAAGAGGGGAAAAAATGAAAATAAACAAAGAATATCGAACTATTTTAGGGTAAGGGCAACAGTCTGACAAAGAAATCACCTAACAACCAACAACTCACACAACCATCTCACCTTGGGTCCTTCAAGTCCAGGGATTCCTGCAGGACCCTGTATAACACATACACATAGATATCAACAAGAATAGCAGCTAAACTCTATGATGACTCATATTATGAACAATGAACTATGAAGTTAAAAACATCATGGTGCTTAGAGCTCGTCATGTGTGGTCGTACCTGAGGGCCCCTGGAGAGCACAGCTCCAAAACCGCTCTGCATCCCAGATCCCTCCAGGTCCTAAAACATTTGACAAAAAGAAATTCATAATGATCAAATTCTGAGCATCTAAGAAGTTATCGGTTGAAACCATCCTTATAAGCCAGGCATGGAGGCGGGAGAAGAGGACGATATGAGAGTCATCTCAAAAGGTAAACTTCTGATAATGGAACCATTTATGTGCCACTGACACTAGTTTGGTGTCATAAGGACAAAAAAGGCACCGCTTTCTGTGCAGAGACCAAGCAGATGTGTGATGGGATGTCATGTAGATACGATGCTGAAACAAACATCCAAAAATTTCTAGCTTCCTGATTATTAATAAAGATCATACTGATGTCGTCTGTGGTCGAGCTCTACTGTAAATAGTTCATTTATGAGGTAATTAAATAGGTCGTACCTCGAAATCAAAGGTGTAGCCTCTTCCAGGGGGACCTGGGGGCCCAGGAAGGCCAGGTGGACCCCTGGGACCTGGCTGCCCCCCTGGACCTTCTGAGCCCGGTATGCCTGGAAAACCTGGAGGACCCTGATCTCCCTGCAAGAGATGTTGTACAGTCCTGATTCAAAATGATCATGAAACATTTAAAATAACTGAAAGTACAGGAGAGGGAAAGGAAGAAGAGGAAGGGTGAGGAGAAGGTATGGATGTTGGATGTGAGGATTTTACCTTTGGTCCCGGTGGTCCATTTACTCCAGGCTCTCCCTGTGAACATATAAAATCAAATCATGTGAACTGCAGCGATGACTGGAGGGTGACTGTCTCAGGTTTGGTTAAAAAAGGCAGAGCAGCCGTTGCAGCACAGACTCGTTTACACCCGAGGCCCTCGGAGCTTTATTGGTCCACGGGGTCGCCTCATTAAGAGCTTGGCTCTTTGCGTTGGGTGGTTATTTAGTCTGCGTGTTAATTGTTTTTGCTAACAGAGCACTAAGAGGCCTGCTCAAGGGAAATTAGTGAGCTCATACAAAAGGCAGCGTGGTAAAAGTCACACGAGCAAGAGGCAGCGGATGTGCTGCATGTTCACATATGAGGAAAATAACAGATTTTTTTTCATGTTGTACTGGTTAGATCACAGCAGCAATAGAACTGAAGGGTTAACAAAGGGGCTTATAGTCAACTTAAGGTCATAAATTTGTTTGCAGAGGAGAATGACGAGTGAGCGAACAAGTTAAACCAGTTTTTTTTCAACAGGTTTGCCTCCAGACCTTCCCCCTCCTCTGACTCAGGACTCCAGGACACGTGGAAGCCAACCAGGTGATGAGAAGCCTCCAGTCCATGTGAGTCCATATAAGAATATGTTACGATAATGCTCATTATCCTCACCTTGTCTCCTTTGTCCCCAGCAGGCCCTGGATCCCCATCTTTTCCATCAACTCCCTGCAAGAGTGAGATTACAATTTACACTTCTGCTTTTACATGCATGTATATTTTCCAGTGGAAAATATATGGACCAGTCCATGAAAGCTCACAGGCAAACAACTTTAAAAAAAAAAAGCTAATGGAGGATTAGTCTATTTGCACAGTTGGTAAAAGCATCTGACATTTTAAAGAAAAGACACATTTCCCCACAACAGCTGACCATGTTCTGAAGCTCTTCTTTCCTCTAGCATGGAGATAATTGGGAAAGTAGTTTAATATATGCTCTCTCTCTCAGCCACGCACACCCAATGAGTCAGCACACGGATCGATGCTGTACGGCGGGAAAACTATGGATGAACATGGGCTTTTCAATAAAGTCGGGGGAAATACTGTCTTTCCGGCCCCTTGGATCTGATGGGACCATTTGTTAATACCTGACCAGACCCTGAACCAGAGCCAGAACCAGACCCAGAGCCACTAAACCACTCCTCAATCACCTGAAAACAGAAGCTAGGTCAGTGAACTACGTGAAGAAGCATGCTTGGATTATCTAAAAAAGAGACACTTTAAAGCTTTATGTCAGGATGTTGCTCTTAACGATGAGCTATGAATAAAGATTAGACAACAGGAAGAAGAAGAAAAGGACATTTAACTTACAGGTAGTCCAGGTTCCCCTTTCTCTCCATCCCTCCCGTCTTTCCCAGGAGCCCCAGGTGGTCCAGGAAAGACATCCTCAGTTGGAGTTCCTGGGGGCCCTGGCTGCCCTGGGGGTCCAGGGGGTCCTGGGAGGCCCTGATAAAACAAGGCAACATATCTCCATCACACAAAGGGGAACGTTTTCAAAAGTGCCATCCATGTGCCTCTTTCGCTAATATGCAAATGTTTGATTGCCCAGTCCTGTTAAAATGCAATAGCTGTATAAAAAAGGCCTAACATGATGACATAATCTTATTTTTAGCACATTAATGGGGAAACTTTGAGTCAGAGATGACCAAGTGTCTCAACAAAGACTAAAGTAAGGTAAGTAAAGTTCACTTACCCTGAAAATTTCTGCATCAGTGTCGAAGTCTTCAAATCCTGAGCCCTCCTAATGCACACACACCACATTAAGTTGGATAGTTTCATGTCTAAATACTTCGTATTCATCTCAGGAATCATTTTACTTTCACAGATTTATTATAATTAATACCTCTAAAACAAAAATGCATCAGCTGTATAAATAAATAATCAAAAGTGTCGGGATCACTTGTTCAATTTTGGACCAACATGAGTTTTTACAGTCTCATTTAAAATTTTTACTGGTGCATAAAAAGAGCAGTGAACACAGAGAAATGACAGATGCGACAGAGCACAACTGCAGCTGTAACTCCAACAAACAAACAAATACAACACAACAGAGTTTGTTCATGAATGGATTCAGTTTTTTGGGATTACTCTCATCCAGTACAAATGAAAAGCAACTAAATCACTCAGAAGTTGAAAGACAGGCTGTGATGAGCAACTTTCTGTGGACTCAACAGCAGCAGTGATGACACAGATGTAGTTTTGCATCTGAGAAATGCAACCTGACAAACTTCAGTGTTACTGTACTTTCGCCCGAGGCTTGCCTGAAGTCTGCATTTCTGGATCAACTGGCATTAGTGACTACAGCACAGCAGATCTTCAACCAGGCAAAGGTTAAAAAGATTCTTTGATAACATACCGGGAACATGGAAGACCTGCTTGGTTGACCTGGGGGTCCAGGAGGTCCTGGTGGTCCTGGTAGTCCAACGCCAGGATCACCCTGACGGAGACAGCAGTGTGGTGTGTTTTTAGTACATTTAAGGATTAAGCAGTAACTACAATCTCAAACAATTCCCACAGTCGTGATGTGTCTGAATTATTTACACTTGGACTAGATTCAAGTCCAGTTATTAAGGTATTAAAAGGGAGTTATTGTTTACTTTTTCTCCCTGGAGACCAGGCTCTCCCTGCAGTCCTGGGAATCCTGGAGGCCCAGTTTCTCCCTGAAAGAAAAAAGACAGTCACAGTTGTTTTCAGTGCATCACATATTCCCACATGTGATCATGTAACGTAGTCAAAGTGTCACAGAGCGACACTTTATTCAGTTATAAGCAGAGATATCAGAATGAGACCAGGTCCATAACTTCCCCTGTCAAATCTGTGACCCCTCAGTAAAGGTAATGGGTTGGATCAGCATTAAGTATCAGCTGGAATATAAAGTGTAGCTCTCTAAATTAGTTCCTCTACCTGCCTCAGTCTCCCCTTGAGACTCTAAAACAAGAGTGAACCTATAAATCTACAAGACTGCAAAGACTTTACTTACCGGGACACCAGGTTCACCTTTGCTTCCCTAGATAAAAGATAAAAATAGAAAGCCAATCCATGAGTGTTTCTTTTTGACTGGCTGGACTGACCTAAACAACAAAATGTGCTCCTTTGATGCTCTGTAAGTAGAAGTAGAGTATGTTTAACATTGCAAATCACACACATAAAGCAGATAAAACTCACAGGCTGTCCATCTTTCCCAGGAACTCCAGGTGAACCTGTGGGTCCCTGTGGTCCTTGTGGACCCCGGGGTCCTGGCTCCCCTCCCTCCCCCTCTCCCGAGGCTCGTCCTGGAGGGCCGGGAGGTCCCGGGGGACCGGCTGGACCCGGCTCACCTCGCTCTCCCTTCTGGCCCGGAGACACCTGGAGGGACTGCAGGTGGAACAGATTAATTCATTCATTCATTCAGTGGGAG
>JAOXYL010000055.1:16927850-16938622 GCA_028564955.1 Terapon puta
AGACTTTAATGTAATTGATGCACCATTTCAGAGTGCTCCACAGCCACAGAGCAGGAACACATTTCGTGGTTTTACTTCTGCTCTATAGCACATTGGGTTTGAAATGAACCAGTGACTGTAAGGTTAAAGGGGTTTTTTTGTCATTTCCTGGTAGACAAGGGGTTTAAAACTCAGGTAAAATAGTGAATAGAAGGAATGAGGGATTCATCTCTTAGTACAGATATTGTGATTGTCTGACAATTCAAAATGTGCTTTTAATACAGCACTCGAGGAATTTAGTGTTGTAATCCCATACAAGCACAAGGTCTTATAAAAGGATCCATGCAGCAGAGGCAGAGAGATCCTGAAAGTCAACACCTGTTAAAGGCTAAATTTCAAATAGTCGGTTCCTACACTTTGCAAATCACATTAAAATGTTTGCTCGAGTCTTCCTGGTAATTACCCACAATTTAAATGTTCATTCATCTCTAAAGCGCTTGTGTTGGTCTTCTGTGGCCCAGCAAAGAATAGAAATTAGTACCTCATTAGTAAGATCATGTAGTATGATTGAAAGCTCCAGAACAGGTACTAATCGAATCTTGAGCAATTTTCAAGGTTAAGGAAGGAAGTTGATTCCTATTGGTTGAACAAAGCATGCGTTTCCTTGATGCTCATAGACTGTACAAATGTATGCGTGCAAATGCATATATTTTCTTGCTGAAGAACAACCGATTTTAAGGCAAAAAGCCAAAACACAAACAAAATGAATCTGCTCAAACCTGACGTGGTATCATCAGGGTGCAGATGTCTATGCAGCGCAGATATGTAATATGCATTTGTTACTTTTAGTTTCTACCTTTTTGTTTCCCTAAAACTCAGGACTTACCTAAAATCTCTAAAATCTCTGTCCAAATACTAGGACTGCATTGTATGACGTGATGGGAGAACATCAGCCAGCTCAAGGAGGTAAACGCCCTCATCACAAGTTCTTTCGAGCACAAAGAACATCAAAATTTCAGCCATAAAACTTTTTAGTTCTCCAACTAACCGTGTATTACATTTCAAATCACAGATTAAAATGCCACACACGGGTCCTACTCTTGAAGTTGGAAAAGTCTGCTAGGTATAATTTCATTTCATTTAAAGTGAGGTGGGGAGGAAAAAAAAAAGAAAAAAAAAAAGGAGAGAGAGAGTGCTGCGGTCTCATAAATGCAGATGGCAGCTAGACGGTAGAAAAGCGTCGCTGTTAGCCTGTGGAAAACCCTGAGAACAAAAGCATGAGCATCCATCAGGCTGCCGTTGAATAGAGCTTCCTCTGGGGAGCCAGGGCAAACAGGCCTCTCTTCTCTCTGTCTCTGCTGCAGCACTCACTACATAATAAGGATAAGCCCTCCTAGCTATCCGACTGTGCACGCAGAGTAAACAATTACATCTCTTTTTCATGCTAGGGAAAGAGCTGGAAAGCTTCAGTTGGTATTCGGCTCCCACCTGGTATCGCTGTGTTAAGGGAGAGAGAGAGGGGGAGCGTACTGGAACGTCACCCCGACCTTGCTGGCAGAGATCTCTGGAGCTCTTTCATGTCTCACGACAGCGCGAGTGACTATATCCACTGCACACAGTCATAGGCTAATTGTAGATTTGAATCTTGAGCCTGACCAAATGACACTTGGAGCTAGGAATACCAATTAAGCGAGCAGCGAGGACTGCAAAGGGAGTTGGAGCAGAAAGTGTTTGAGGAGCATTTGCCGAGCAGCTGTTTGGACTTGTGTTTGTTTATGCAATGAATAAGTCATGAATGTTGAATTATCTGGCTGGTTACAGTGCTAAAACAATGTGGAGGCAGTTGGCGGGGAGGGTGGGGTAGGGTGGGACGGGGGCTCTCGGAGACAACTCGCCACAAAAATAAGCAAGCGGGTGGCCGGCGAGTGCGGTGAAGGAGCTTCAGCTCGAGCGAACGATGGGAATGATGCAAAAGGCTGAATTTATCGGTTTAGCTGTAAGCCTCGCTGCCTCCACTCTTCACTCCACGGGGTGCTTCGGTGTTTGGCGAGTCCATCTCGCAAGCAAAAGGTTGCAGGTTCAATCTCTGTGGGAGCCGAGGAGGCCCATCATCAGTCAGACGTGGATCCGCTACCTGCTCCCTCTGATGGTAAATCGCTCCGGATAAGAGAACCATCTAAGTGCTTAAAAGGAAAATCCACCCGAGTACCCTTACACTGTTATAGCGGGCTTAGTGAAAGTTCAATCAGGAAGACGTCTTCATTGACGAATCATCCCTCTCCTGCTTTAATTTGCAACGAGACAGAACTCCTTTTTAGCTTGCATCATCCGATCTGCTAAGCTTAAGAATATCCACTCCTTCTTCCACACCCACTGGGGAATTAATCACAAATCAATGTGCTCTTTATTACTTTAAACAGCCCTTGTTCAATATGTTGCCGTCAGTCAAGGGCTTGGTGTTTGTGATTTTTTAACTACATCACCACCTGTGTGGAGGTTCTTCTTGTGCTCGCACCATGAAGAAATGCATCGTTAGAAGAAGTCCATTTGAGTTCAGTCCAATTCTGAATAAAAGACAGCCCAAAATTATAGACCTTGAATAATCTAGCTGGTTTTAACTGTGAAGTTATTTCTGGCAGGGAGCACTGCTGTGTTGTTGTGACTAAATTCAACATATCATGGGCGCGTTGCTCTGTGGCCTTTTGAGGTTATGCCTGACACGAGCGTGGTATCACTTCCATTCCTCCTCTCCGAGTAGATATTGCCATGCATTTGCAAGGTTAAGAACTGCAAGAACAAAAAAGAAGCCTTTGCTCTTTAAAACAGAATCTGACATTTACAGTTGATGCTTTAGACGGATGAAAGGTTATTACAGCTGCAGTGGAAATGTGTGAAATAGATCATATTAATCAGATTTATCCAGCTACAAAGTGAAATTAGGATCCAGCAACGAACGAATCTTACCTTAAAATACCAATAGATGCCCTTCTCCTCTTTGATTCCCCACAAAAATAAAACACCAGCGCTGTCTGTACGGGTGCTCCAAAAGATTTTATTGCAAGGTAAGTGGCAAATTGTTTGAGTGTCTCCTTTCTGTTCCTTCTGTTCGATGGCCTCGGAGCAGAGCTGAAAAGATAAAAGAGAACAACACACGTACGTTCTCGCTAAAGGTTGACTTGTGAGGCACAGACTGCATTGTCTCCCGGCTTCGGCAGGACTCCCATGGGCTTCCCATTATCTTCCCCGAGATGACGATTTCAACTCAGTCAGTTCTCCGGGTCCAACCGGGCGGCTGAAAAGGAGACAACAAACCACAGTATGATAGGGGAGATGTGATGTGATACCTTCAAGGATTTTCCTTGATTCGGTATCGAACGCAGTGACCACTTTGACCTTTTGACCAGTTATTTTGAAATGTTCTCGCCGTAGATCTTGAGTGCTGTGGGAATTTGATGCTCTGTAGAAATGTTATTTTACAAGCATGATCCTGAACGACAGAGAGAATTATGTGCTACTCTTCATCGCTATGTACAAGGGGGAAAAAAAAAAGACCGAGTTCTTGTTTTGAAAGTCATCTTGCGTGCTCACACCAGCAAGGTTGATTTAGCTCTGTCAAAATAACAAGGCCTCAGGCCCCAGGCTGCATGTTTCCCTGTTTAAAAAAAAGGGAAAAGTCTGTGTATGAGCTGTTTTTGCTCAGACCTCAAGATCTGAGTGTTGTTACTGTGCACAGGCCATGCCGAGAGACGGGGCATATTTCTCTTTTGGCACCAACAGCAACGAGGTAACCTGCCATCGGGAAAATGATCTAACAGGCATTACCTGAGATCAAGCCACATGTCTGAGGTTCATCCCAGTGGAATGAGAATCTGGACGTCCTGGGCTCTGTGCAGTCTGGGTCATTATTCACTCAAGTGTGGACTGCTATGAATGCTAACGGGTGGTCGAGTTGATGCAACGAGGGTGGCATTAAGTCAGCTGAATTAATCTGGATAATTAGTGAATTATTGAATGATCTTGGGAATGTGAACTGACCTTTGCTGTTGAAAGATATATTATGCTCCAGAACACTGTGACCAGTGGTCTTGACTCTCTTCAGACCAGCAGAAATACAAAGTTTACTGGAACCATCCCACATCGGAGTGATTATTTGTTGTGTCCTTACCTCTTTGGAGACATTCTGGGAAGTGAGCAAAGCTTTTGACGCCGATGTGCCCATTCTGTCATAGTCATGTTTGGTTTCTTTTAACTATCACCAAGACCTTTTCGCAAGCATAACCAAATGATTTGTGGTAAAGCTTTGGTTATATTTAGGCAACTAAAGTGGTGGTTGATGAAAAACACTAATTGGTATTTAATTCCTGGAGGGCACTGACAAGTCATGTCATCTGGGAGATGTAAGGTCAAAAAGGACAATTGGGAAAAACATGAATGGATTATTTTGAAATGCAGTGACAAGCGGCAGTTTTTCCATTTAGGCAGAGGTCTTTTGAAGCAAGATCACACAAGACAAATGAATGTATGTTCCAGCTGGTTCTCAGTCATCTGTATCGCACTGTGATTCGCACATAATCAGCCCCGCTGTAATCATATTCCTGCCTCGGCTGTTGGAAACACAATACTCGGCTCAGTTTAGACAGTCAAAGTCAAAGTCTTTCCCCCCCAAAGCTAGTGCATATTTGTTGCCTGATTATTCTCATCAGTACAGCCCTGATGTCCCCGTGCCTCCTGAGCAAGATTCAAATCTTCAGACCGCCTTCATCAACAGTCTTGTCTTCTTCTTGTTATGCATCGTAACCTTCCTGCTGTTCAAGAGCAGTCAGCCTCCAAAGGACACTGCCATCGAACATTTTTTTGGGGAAAATTGGTCTGCAGCAGAGTAAAACACCCAGCACCCACCCACCCACCTCAGCAACTGAAACACTGGATTACCAAAGTTATATCACAGCATCACGTTTTTTTTTCTTCCTCAAATCAAAATCACAAAGTGATGCATTCTTTTAGGCAGATATTTCTGTTCCTGTCTCATTTCTAATACACAAATAAAGCAAAGCTCTAGGTCTCATCTACACAATCTGGCACAGAATTGCCTGGAGGGACGAATGGTTTTAAGGAAGAGCCAACCTTTTATCTATACAACCTCATCACTTCTAATGCTAATTCAAGCTAATATCTGTCCCAAATGGGGTCTTATTTGACCTGTTATGATGCTGTTATACTGCATGAAGCCCTTTTTAAACTGAATTAACTGTAACAGTAATTTGTTTGCAAATGTGACCTTTCGGCAAATTAAATGTGAACTTGAAAGGCTTGTATCATATATAAGATGAGCCTGAGTGAGTCTATGAATCCATGTGTCCAGTGCTCATGTTTACAGTGTCAGTGTTTAATCGTTTCCACTCGTAAGCAACAGAAAGAAAATATAATGTGATTCCTACCCCGATCCAGGGCTTTAGTGCACTTTGCCTGAGTCCCTTATGTTTGTTATTGAAACGAAAGGTTCTTCTCATCATAAATCAACAACAGTTGAGGCTGAAACAATGCTATGCAAAGTTTCATCTCCGCGAGGGGGAAATGTTATCCATATATCATGTTTACAGAGAGTCAGAGAATAAATACAGAGAAGAGAGAGAGAGACAACACCAATACACAATATTCTTGCACACTTTTTGGCCTGGAGATTATCAGCCGCTGCGTGGATATGAGACCCGGCAGATAAAATTAGCTTGCGTGGAATTCTATAGATCTGACTTGTCGGGCTAATCTGTTAACCACTACACAACATCATTAATCTCAACCCTGCACGAGGAATCGTGAGTCACAGGTGTGTTGGTGTGACTGCCTCCAGGTAAGAATGTGATCAAAATCTAATTGTAGTCAAAGATAAGTTTCCATTTCCAAGGGGCTCCGTTTACATAATTGGTTCACGTAATTTCATTTACGTTATTATATAATAAAGGTATTAGCGAGGAGAGAAAGGGGATGTGCATGTCAGCTCCACAGTAATGAGGCAACATGTTAAACTGGGAAAAGAAGTGCAGTTATTTTAAAAATAAAGTGCAGAAGTTGTGTTTTTAAAATGTAAGGAGGAAATATCTGAAGGCAGGATTTGGGTTTTATGGGTGTCCATTGGTGCATTATCAAGAGCATTTGCTCATATTTAATATTAGGTTGACTTGTATCACATCACATTACGTGACTTTTTTGTACAATAAACAGTTTATTTTTCAATTTATTATTTATCATTTCACTTTTACGGTGCACTGAGATTTCAATGCAATTTGTCACATTTTTATCATGCCTGTTCCGGCTGCCTTTCCTTTTTTTCCTGCTATAAATACATTCAAAATTTAAAGAAAGGGAGGCTTATGCATGTATGTGGGTGTCTGTTTCATTCCTACAACATACATGCCATATGTTTCCTTCTTATAAGAGAATGCATTGAGTAAACTAGGCCATTGCAGCGCTCCACCTATTTATAAATGTGGGCATTTTGAGGTATACCGCACATGTGATTTGCAACGCCTCATAAAGTTTCTTTTCTTTGTATCCTACTGTATGTATCACCATCCTGTTGCAAATTTGGTAGCATTTTATATCGTTTCTTTACCTTCAAGAAGCAAAGGGATTTTCCTGACTCGGCAAGGAACACTTAATTTTTCAGTGTACTTTTTAAAAATGAAAGTGTACAAAGTTGGATATACGTGGTTGACATTGGACAGCTCTACATAATTGTATTATAATTTATGGTGGAACCGACTGGGAATTGTGCTTTGGATTCTACTGCACAGAGCAGAGACTCCTTTAACATCTGCTGCCTTTTTCACATTCAACACTGCACAATATAAACACAGCGTTACCGGCCTGATTAATATTGTGATGGGGTACAGCCTGCACATCATTGCGTAACCTGTTTCTGTCAGTACAATGTCAAATCAATCCAGGAAAACAGAAACAAGGAGCAGTAACCTATTTAAAACGGGCTCACGCGCATGTAAATGTACCCAGTCACAGCTCTAAGAGGGAAAAAAAAAAAAAAAGTTATATGCTTTACCGGTGTCTGCTGCAGTGATTGTGAACTCAAATTTAACCTTCAAATTAAAAACAAGAGGGGGAAAGTAAGCAAATGCATGTTTTATGATCCTGTTTGATTTTTTTAAAATGGTACCAATAAGTTAGAATAAAAAGGAAAATCTCACAACACCGTCTTTTGATACCGAACAAATCAAAGACTACACAATACGTGCATGAGTATGTACAAGCCGGTGGGAAATACACCCTCAAAACAAAGCAATTTCAGGGAGATCACATACCTGCAGCCAATTCCCCCGCACTAAATCTATTCAAGATGGATACTTTGTGCTTGCCCAATTGGAAATGTTTGTGTAAGCTGATGTAGTTTCTCTGAGAGAAGGGGAAACGATGAATTTCCTTGGTTACCTCACCAAACAAATTCCCGCCCCGGCCTTTCATTGATTGCCCGTGGTATATGAGTCCAATTGAGATGTTTTCCCCTCAAGTTCGGCCGCTCTGCTGGCTTGTTTTGACCAATATTTCACCTGGCCTTTTACTTTCCAAGAGCGAACACAACGGGGTCAAAGCTGCGGCGCTGATGCAAAATCAGTGGTGGGAAATATTTACCCCAGACGGCTTTATTTGAGTGTTTTCGATTTTCTGCTTCCATATACGTTCACTCAACTTCAGGTAAATATTGTATTTTTTACTTCATTACATTTATTTAACAGCTTGTTAC
The DNA here is from genome assembly GCA_028564955.1 of Terapon puta. Lineage (NCBI taxonomy): Eukaryota > Metazoa > Chordata > Actinopteri > Centrarchiformes > Terapontidae > Terapon > Terapon puta. Next base: position 16,935,583 of record JAOXYL010000055.1, read on the forward strand.
TTTTCAGTTTAAAATTTTATATAAAAAAACATTTGCATGGAATCACCTTTTTGGTTTGTGCTCTTGTTTTTTTTTTTTTAAAGCCTTGTTATGTCCTTGCCATGTTCAAAATGTCCATGATTTATGAGCTTTTCCACCAAAGAGATAGTTCACCCCTAAACTGCTCAGATATTTTCACGAAAACATTGTTTGTACCCATCCTGCTTAAATTTTCTTGATATTATTTATGCATTTTTACTTGGCTATGAATTAGAAAGCACTCCTTTATTTATAATGGAAGGATCTGAACACTCCTTCCATCGCTGGGTAAACAATAAAAAAAAGTAACGGTGCAAAGTTTCCATCCATCCATGTGAGGGATTATTAGAATATATCATCTCTTACATTAATGCACTACCACCTCTGCTGTATTAAAATGCTGCCCTGTTCTCATCATTATAATTACTCTGCTGTGGATAATATATGTGTCCTTTGCCCTTTTACTTCAGAGGAAGATGATATCATGCTTGATGCTTTGGCTTTATTGGATCATGAATTTTGAGCTCTAATTGCGCATGCCATTTTTTAATTAGCAAGTTATTATAGGAGGGGGGCACTGCAGATGTGCGTGGCACTCCGAGCCCGGCCACAGAGTTAATGTCATTAGCAGGGGGAATGACACCTCACACCCCCAGCTAAAATACCTATTTTGGAGGGTGAGGGTGATGACACACCCCGTGCACAGACTCTCTGGCAGCTCCGCTAATGTTCAGGCTGTTAGCGATGGCTTTTGTTGTGCAGATGAGAGACCATCGGACTGCTTTGGCTCACTAACCCACTAACTCACATAAACAAGTGGAGGGCAGAGACGGTGGACTTACCTCCAAACCTTTTATAATTATTTATTTTTTACAGTGACTCTGCATAAAAATGACCAAAAAAAAAAAAAAAAATTCTGGTTGCAGTTATTTCTCTTATCACTTTCTTTCATTACTGTTTATCCCTGAAACCTAATTTCACAAGCAGCTCAGTCTCAAAAAACATTTAATAAAATGAGCATAAAACTCAGAAAGCGCTTATGTGTGGGCGCAATTTGAATATGATGAGCTTCTGCGGAGGGATTTTGTGAGAATTGCAGGAATTATACACAAGGTTAAGTTTGGGCGACAAAAAAAATGGGTTTTGATAAATTCAAATTGCGTTTCAAACATGCACAGTTAGTCTTGGCATCCTTTTTTTTTACATCCCTTAAAACCAGCATCCATTAAAGCTATTCATTGTGACAGAAAGCTGCAACCCAACCATGACCAATCCGACAGACGGGTAAAAAAAAAAAACTCAGTGACAAATACCGCCACCGTGACAAAAGTTAGGCTTACCTTAACCTGAACTTTGATATCGAAGGATTAAAAAAATTAAGAAAAATCTGGTTGTCATGGCAAATAAACTACAGTAAAGGCATGTGTAAGGCTAAACCAGTCGGGAAAGGTTGTTGTTGCCGTTGATTGAAAAAGGGTGAAAGCATTGCAGGTCTGTAATGGGATGTAAACTCTGGTCCCCTGCATGAAAAGCCCGACATGCTCCACTCCCGTTCACCACGCTCACACTCTCACTTCCTTTCCCTGCACTGAATTTAATTTGTGGCTGCAGAATCATCTAATATGGATGTAATTCTTGGGGATACTGGGCCCGAGTGCTGATACGTGCACACTGGCACAGCTGGCCGGTGTTTGTATTTGCATAACCACCACCGGCAGCTCATCCGCTTACAGTGTGCGGTTTTCTGTTTGTGCGAATAGGCGTCGTCCTGCTCGGGCCGTCCGACAGCGAAGAAACTCACGTTCTCGATGGGCGAGCTTTAAAACCAGCCGGTACCTTCGCTGTCGTGTTCATCTGGTAAAGTGCGTCTACTTGTCAAATGTGCAAAGGCAGCGGGCAAACAAGCGGTTGGAGTGTTAACTAGCTGCTATTTGGAGGAATTATGTTGTTTTATCTCGTAGGTGGGCCTCTGCAAACACAGTTATGAGCTTCACAAGCAAATGAGTGTCTGCTTTCATCCTGTTGTCACTCAGAGGATCCAACTAAAACAGTCCACAGTGTCAGTCCTTCCAACATGGGGTGAAAATGGAGCAAAAACACTCGACATTCATCTGCTGCTGCTTCTCAGCTTCATCTTATTCTTTCTAGTTACGCCACAGTCATAAATATTGTTACTCGCACATCAGGACAGGCTAAAAAGAAAAAAAACACAAGAAACAGAAACGTTTTCAACATAACAGGTGACACAACTTAGGCCGAATAATTCCTTTTTTTCTGTTTAATTTGGTGTAACACGCTGCACGTTCACGCTTATTTTTGCATTCCCGTTAGCCAGAGGTGTTTTCCGATAGCGGTGATGTCAACGCCGCGGGTGACGCCGTGCCGGCAGAGCGGCATCAAACAAGCGCCGCGCGACACCTCGGAAACGTCGGTGTAAATGCTGCAGTGGCGATTGTCAGCTGAAAACCTGCGGAGAAGACGCCTGTCACGCCGGATTTTTGGAGACTCGCTGTTACTGGAATCAAGGGACACACTGTCATGTTTGAAGAATGAAGGGGGGGGGGGAAAGAAAAAAAAACTCAACTGCGCTTTTTATCCCGGCAGAAATAATGATATAGCTCAATCATCGGAGGTCATTTCATGGGATGAAAAGCTTTGGGTGAAAAGGAAGAGACAGATGGGGAATAAATGTAGTGCTTTTGCAAACATGAAACTCAAAAGTGTAGCATTTTACACACCAGCCGACATGAATCAGACAATATACAACAAGGAGAGTAGTAGAGAGAGAAAAAAGAGAAACTTGACATATATTAGATTTTAGGTGTTAATGTGTCATGTCTTGATCCATGTTGGTTATTTTGGTCTTTGTTCATGTTCTGTTTAGGGTTCTGTCATGTTTCGCCCTATGTCCTGGGTTAGGTCTTGTGTTTTTTCCCCATGTCAGGTTATGTCATGTCAGGTCTGTTTAGTTTTTCATCTCTGCTACGTCATGTCCGGTTTCCTGTTGTTGTGTGTCATGTTT
>JAOXYL010000055.1:16965722-16978987 GCA_028564955.1 Terapon puta
TTGTTTCCACCTGTTGCCCATTACCTCTTGTGTGCTTATAGTCCATGTCTGCCCTTGTCTCGTCGCCAGATTGTCTGCTCTTGTAGTCTTGTTAAGTGCTTCATGTAGTTTTCTCCTGATCTTGTCGAGCCTTGTTTTTGTTTGGAGATTTTTGTCACCCTTTATTCGTTTATTAAAAGAGCACTTTTCAGTATTCTACCACCGTCTGAATGTCCTGCATTTTGGGTCCTCCTGCCTCGTTCACTTCACCCCGAAGCGTAACAATTTGGCGTTAAAGGGTTGAATATTCTATGTATGGAGAATAAATCAATATTGTCCATGTGTACTTGTGTGAATACAAGCACAGTGACCAAAACTTTGAGCCTCCAATGATAACAAAGCACATCATACTTCAAATAGTAGAAAGACATAAAATAAATCATTTGTAAATTGTCCCTTAAGTCTGAAAAAACACCATGAAACTTTCCAATTTCAACCTCAGAACTTACACGAGGAAACGTCCACATCGGGGAGTAAGTAATTAGTGCAGTGGAGCTTAAAGCTGGTGGAAAGATTCTGGTTTTGAGATGTTTTTCCTGCTCAGTAGTTGCACAAAATCAGTCCTCACTCCAAAGGGAATTATCCCTTCATCCTGCAGTGGTCCTTCTTATTCCCTGTGGTGTAAAACTTGGGAAAGAAGAGCCATTCCTCAACAGGACGGTGACTGTAAACTTTCGCTGAGGCAATATCAGATGTATTGAAAGTTTGTGGAAGTGTAGGGAGCACAGACTTGCATAATTGGGGATGTTCAAAAAGGGACCGAGTCAAGGCGGTATGTAATATTAACACTGCCCACAGAGTGGAAACACTGACCAGGATTCAGTCCCCGGCTTTGGTGCTTTGAGCCCGGTGCTGCTCCAGACAGTGGCAGGACACTTGTACGGCGAGGGATGAGTCAAACACGAACCTTTGATGTCTAACCCTCATGGTGAAAAGTCCTCCTCCTGAGATTAAAAGAATTAATGTGTATCAGAGGAGGCACGCGGTGGTCCTCAGCCGTTTCTGAGCAGACAGGCTTCAGACCGTCAAAACAGATGCCAGACAGTTTTCAAGCTGTAACGAGGGAAAACATAACAAGTGCCAAGCCTGAGTTTGACGAAATATTAACCAAAGTGAAGGAAATGAAGTTAATTTTAGTGGCAGTGGCAGTGCAGGAAATAAATGTAAACAGTATCAAGTTAAAGATGCCTCCTCTGCTTGGCAAATGTTTTAAACATGTCAACATGTGAAAGGCCTCAGGGACAGGCATGATGCATTTTGGTGAGAAATGAATATAAAGATTAAGTTTAAACATGAAGATCACAAGGTTTCTGTAAGATTAAGGTTAAGGTTGTCCTTAAGGCGCGATGCTTGACACATTTACAAACTCGTATCATAACGCTTGATACGTCTGATTCATGAGCATTATGAAGAGAACGAAAAAAGGAAATCAGGATAAGTTGAAAACCCAAGTTTTTGGTAGTTTTTGAGGTCAAGATAAGGTGAAGTTTTCATGCAAAAACACACCTGTATGTCTACAACTAGCTGGGTTCAGCTAGTACAAACACAGACAGCAAACTCACACCAGTGACTAACATGAGGTAAAACTTTATATTCTTACTTTTGGACTTTGGTTTTTTCCACTGTCCCCTCAGTGAAGGCAGCACTCGTAGTCTTGTGTCTTTGAAACACAGCAATAACACAGCAAATACTAACGATAAATATTTAACATAAAGAAGTCATCATCGTCGACATATAGATTAAATTTAATGATTACTGTCACCTTTCAGTCGGCTTGAAACCTCGACTACCATCCATAATGGAAATCCAAAAAAAAAGAATAATTCCAGCCAAGTTAGGTCAAGTCGAGCTGAGCTGCAGTGAAAATGCGGCATGACTGTACTTTATATATATCGGTGATTATGGTGGGGAAATTATGCAGGCCAAAAGTCAGTAGATTCAAAATTGGTGAGTGAGGATTTCCACCATTCATTAACCCTCTGTTAAAAATGAATCAGCACTGTACCATTCTGAAAGCAAATGCAATTATCTAAGTCTTGCGAGCGCAGAATTACGTTTTAAGACAGAGCGTTTGCAGTTCATTCCGTGTGCATTAAGCAGCGCATGAATCTGCCTCGTATTCAAGAAGAGGTTTCAATTTCATGATGTAGCTTTATATTAGTCACACACTGCTGAAGAAAGTCTGCAGCAGTCTGTCCCCACTCCTCCCCTGCATAACTTTTCAAGCCTATGTAGGTCAGCTGTCTCAGTGATGGTGCTCGCTTTGAACCATGATCTTTAAATTCTTCATTGTTTATTCTCTCATGTCAGTGGAAATCATGTCTCACCAGAGAAGTGAAGTGTTGGGAGGGGGGGAATGCTAATCAACAAATTTGCAGGCCCCTTTCTTTTTCATTTTATTTTTTTTCCTAAAAGCATGCAAAAGCTCCCAAAATCAGAATTATGTAATTGTACTTTCTAAATAGAGTTACTTTCAAAGCCTGAACTCACAGACATCCAGTCTCCCCATTATGGCCTCTCAAGCGTCATAAACATCAGCGGAATAAGATGTGACGCCGATAAGTCGTTTTGCATCTTAAAGCCGAAATCCCAACTTTCACAAAGTACTTTTTCGTCGGCAAACAAACCTCCGCAGCCTCCCAAACTTTTGGGTAAAACAACTTTAATGATCGCAAGCTTGAATTTGAAAGCATTTTTAGTCTCTTTGATCTTTTATTTCCAATTCACCTCCACATACTCCAGAGTCATGAACATTTATAATATGCAAAGCCGTCCTCCATTAAAATCACACTCGATGTGAAAGCTTCAAACCTTCTTAGAAGCCTCTGACCTCAAACGGTATGAAAAAGGAGCACCGGCTGGCTCCGCCGGCCCCGAGGTCTTAGCTTACACAACCCGCTAAAAAAAAAAAACAGAATATGAAAAAAAATAAATAAATAAAAAAATTGCCCCCGCCCCGGGTGCACACAAACACACCTCAGCTCTCAGGCGCTCAGATACACAAACAGAAATGCACATCCATCCTTGACCTGATATGCAAAGTGCAATTAAAGCTCGTTTGGTATGCAGACATGTGCTGTAAACAAAGTCTGCTGTATGATGCATGGCTGCTCCCCTAAAAGATATGAGGGTGCTCAGGGTGAAGGAGGCAGTAAAACATCAACGAGAGCCATCGCCGCCTGCAACGGGACTAGTATTTTCCTTAGATAATCCATTCTGCTCCTTTTGACAAAAGATAAAACCTCCAGGAGCCATTTCCCCAACACATATCCTCATACGGCTCGTGAGATATTACCCTTGCCTTATCTTGGAAACATATGGGCAGAGCTCTGATAGATTGTGGCTCTATGAGGAAGAAATCTTTATTCAGGGAGTGACGGTTTAATCCATGCAGACCTCTCGGTGTGTCTAACACTTATCGCACCGTTCATTTTTTCCGCGCAGAAAGCGCAATTTGGCAGCTTCCTGGAAACTTTCCGCCACTTTTTAATTGATTAACATTTGAGTTCATTCCTCAGCCGAAACTTGTTCTGTAAGTGTCATGTATGCTTAATTACCTAACAAGTAACAAATTGCCTCGGGATTAGTTTTTCCGGTCATGGATGAAAAATCCCCGCCGCCCCCCCACCTCTTAAAAAGCTTTATTCTCCACAAGATTTATCTCCTACACAAATTGCACGCCTATGGATGTGATAAGAACATGCTGTGTACAATAGCGCGGCTCTACACCGGCTGATTGTGTTGACTTCAGGTCGTTAGTCTGGAATGGCGACGCCGCCATGCATCGTGCGGACCGCGGCATCCATCAGGGTTCAAATTCGCCGCCTTCAAATCGAACTGGGCCCTTAATTACGCACAGTAAAATTCAGTTAATCAGGCAGCTAAATTATTTAGTGGTCGCAAATTATTTCCTCACCGACTGAACGAACGTCAGCGTGTGTTGGGGTTTTCAAATTATGAGCTGCGACACTGGAATGGCTGTTGGATTATGATTGTGTCCAACAAATGCTCCAAAACCTAAGCAGGCTCAGTTTGATGTGATATAAAAAGAAACAACAAAGCAGCAAGTCTCCACGTTTGAGACGCTTGAACTGGAGAATATTAAGGCACTTGAAGAAAATAAAGTGGCGTTCCAGCGAATTGGCATTGAGACTTTTTTTTTTGTTTGTTTTGTTTTAAACAAACACTTGTACAGCAGAGGTCGACTGTCTTTTATGCCTGAAATGGCTGAAGGCACTTGTGACCAAAAGGCTCCCTCGGGACACTCTTAACAAATACAAGGCTATGATTCATAAAAAATGGAGTAATTGCGGGTCTGTGTGGACAATTTTCCCATTTGTTGCACTCTCCCTCCACATGGAGGCGGCCATCCATTCTGCACAGCAAGCCTCCCTTTTTCCTAAAACTACCTTAAAAATTTCCAGTTTTCACTTGTTTACAAAGCCAGCCCCCGGGGGCAGACACAATATTTATTGCCTGAGGAAAGAAATTTTGACACTCGGAGCCTCGGAGGCTGGGAGTCATCAGAAAGTTGCGGTTTTTGTGGGCTATGTCTCCCTTGGCAACCGCACTGAGGAAGAATAGTTTTGCGAAGAATGGGGAAAACAATCATGGATGCAAGCGAGGAGGATGGAGACTCTGACTCACCGACTTTGCGTTCATCTGATAATTAACCCCAATTCATGCACAATGCAAACGCACAGTGTGTCAAATGGGAGCTCAGAGCGAAGAAATACCTAGTGAAAGGATTCGCACGCTTTCCTTTGGCTACCTTATGACCTTTGCTGTGGGCCAGCCCTCGGGCTACTCACAAATGTTGGAAGAATTTCTACACTTGTCTCCTTGTTTCAATCCGGTTTCAAACGTGGGGGCGAAAAAAAAAGGCGAAAAACACAAGTGATTCTTCGAGAAAAAGGAAATAATGAGCAAGAAAACGAGAGAGAGGAATGAGGCCGAGCATTGTTATGGCGAGAAGAGTTGTGATGTCAGGAGGTACGGGATGAGGGTCTGAAATATTCATCGTCCTTCTTTCGTCTTTCTTAAGATCGGCGGCGGCGTCTCTGCTGATCGAAAGCACGACGGGACAGATGAGTCGGGCCTGGGTGGAGATGATTAATCAGCACGTACAAAAAACACCAGTCCGAGCGGCTTCTGTACGTCAGCGCTGACGTTGGCGTCCGAGAGCTTTCAGCGTTTCCCGTCATCATCACAAAGAACTGGAGAGTTGCAAAACGAAGATATTCACCATCCGTGGCAGCTATTGAACTTTCCACTCATGATCCTTTTTTTTTTTTTTTTGAACAAAATGCTTGATAGTGCAAAATGAAAGCAAATCGTGCCCTTTTGGAGGTGAGCGGGCTACTTCGACTCCCCGCTGAGAAAATGACACCACTTTGAAGTTTAGTTTTCTTGTCTCTTAGCCACATTATGTAATAAAAGTAAGCTGATACTTTGTTCCCGATTAGATGTGAGAGATGGGGAAGTTGGTTCCATTTAACGTCACATAAAGTATCATAAAGATGTCACTTTATGGCTCTTTAAACGGGACATCTCAGATTTCTTATAGCGAAGGCAAGTGTTACACAGACAAGAGATTATATTTTAAAAAATGTTCCTTTCTCATGATAGTCCTGGCAAGTACTGAAAAAAAATTGAAGACTCTCCTGAAACAAATCACTCAACAAGTTTAAAATGGCGATAATCAGTATTTTTATATAATCATGGATCATATGGACTTTTATGTGAAACGGTCGCTCTTAGTGAGAAAACCCACAGAAAATAAACGTTGCTTCACTCTCTCTGTTCCCTTTTTTCTTTTCTTTTTTGCTTTATGTAAAAAAAAAAGAGAAAATTCACTGTTCGCTTCATTCCCAGGAGTATTTAGAGTCCCCTCGAGTATTTTCGCAGCTGAGGAGCCATTCATTTCCCCCAAGAGTTGGAGGAGACCAGACCGGAGCTAAAATGACAGTGAATATCGGACTTACATGTCAGGACACGACCCACATGAATAACTGCTCTGTATCTTCGGGGAGTGCAAATATTTGTTTCATAGAAGGTGGAAATATTTCATCTGATCTGATCTGCCCCGATATGGTGAAAAAAAATTACTTAATGCAGCTGTAACATCTATGAAAACTATTAATCTATGCATACTTAGGCACTAAGTGACGACATTGTAAAGCACGATGTGCTAAAATGTGACATCTGTAGGGTGCACATGCTCTTCCTCATATGTGTGAACCAAATTAACACAACATACTAATGGTGTGCAGTGAACACATTAGGCTGCTTCTGTAGTTTTGGGAGTTAGTATAGAAATCAATGCATGTTCTTTTCAACAAGAGCTCTCCTTAATCAAATATAGTGACAACAGTAAACCTTTAAACACTCAAAACCAAACAAGTGTATCCTTTTAAAATATCCTATTCGAGTGTACGGGCGTCAACACTTCACTCTGAAAAGCCTCTTCAAAACATGTGGTAGTAAATTTGTGATGCAGTATCAAAGTTCCTCTGCATCTAAAGTCTGCATGCCCATATCTCCCTGAGGAGTCCCACAGCCAAACGCACCACACGCCAGCAGATTAATGAGCCGGCGCTCAGAGACGGGCTCCTATAGAGGGGCTCCCAGACACCTAATAAACTGGAACGTTGACCGTGATGGGATCCTGGTGGAACTTTTGGATACCAGGGCTGCAGGTTTTTGGTTTATGTAGCTCTGGAAAATGAGGCTGCTGTACCTGTATGGAAGCAAAATGTTGTACATCTGGATGGAAAGATTTTGGCTTTGGGGAAAAGTCGGTCACATTTTTTTGCACTGTTTGGATTCTATTAATTGCATATACAGTACTTAAATTTATATGTATACTGTGGCATTAAATTGTTCTAAAATTATCCACTTAAAGTTGCATTTTATAAAAAAAATAATTCTGTATAACCTTGCCTGTCCGCAGCTACTGTAAAAGAAGCATGGAAAATAGAACATATACTCCCAAAGGCTGGTTTGTGTGTGTTTTCAAAGATAATGGCAACATGGAAAAATGACTCCAAAGATAGCGTAAGCTGATTTGATTGGGGGCTGCTATTATTGTGCATTTTGGATGGCTCAGCACCATCCTTTGCGTGGCGAATTACGAACACCTTTGGTGATGCCTCCCACCATGACAACCTTAACAACACGCTGCATCGCACATCCAGTCTTGGAGGAAGAAGACAAATGTACAATTTTCTTTTTTTTTCACATATCCACTCATATGGATTTCAGGACTTTATTGAGCAATAAAAAATATACACCAAGGAAAATATCATTTTCCTTTTTCCCCATATTGTTGTTGTTCCATCTCAAAATCTGATTTAATACTTCCAGACGAACGACCCATGATCCAAAGCGACAAAAATGAAAAAAATGAAAGAGGGAAAAAAAAAAAAAAATAGAGCAGTCCTTTTTAGTTCAACAGTAGAAGTTGAAAACCACCGGAACAGTTTGAAAGCAACTCTGTTTGTTTATATTGTTCACATAAAATTTGAAAAAACGGATTTCAAACAGATTTGGTTTGAACAGGAGTGAAATCACAGACTAGGTCGTCACATCGGAGTCTGCCTCTCCGTAGAGTTCTGCCAGTTTCTGGAACTCGGGCCCCCAGTCGTCCAGGTAGTTATAATCCTGCTCTGATTGCGTGCCGGGAGAGTCTAAAGGGCTGATGGATCCTGTGGGGGAGCCCTGGCCCTCGTAGGCGTAGGTCTGGAGGGAGTCGTAGGGCGGCACGCTGGTGTCCATGTCGGCCTCCACCAGTCTCTGCTTGATGAACTCGTGCACGTCCACCTCGTCCAGCTCCACCGACGGGCTCCGGCGGCTGCGGGGCGCGGCGCAGTGCTGCCTCGCCTCCGGGCGGATGTCCCGCCGGAACTTGAGCTCCTCGGCGGCGGCCGGGTTGCGCAGGGCGATGATGTCGAAGGCCTCGGTGTCCTCCTCGCCTCCGCCCTCGTCGTCGTAGGTGACCACGTTCTCTCGGATGTCCTCTTCGGAGATGATCAGCGGCTCTTTCTTGCTCCTCCTCAGCGTGATGAAGAGAACCACGATGGCTGCAAGACAAAAAAAATACACATTTAAAAACTTTTTTTTTCATTAATACTTACATTTATGAAAAGAAATCGAGAGATGCTGTCCATAACTATTTTGAAATAACTTCATTCTATAAAGTGACACATTTATTAGTCAGACAGAAAGAAAATTGCTTTATATAACTTCTAAATTGACAAACCGCTTTGCAGAACATGATATAATAGAACGGCTGAATGTGGTTACAATGCTCAACCCTGTTTTTTATGCTAATGCGAATCCCTGTGTGCGCCTGTTGTTTGTGAATTCATAGCTCCTGACAGGCAAACATGTTGTGGTTCGTAAACAGCCAACCAAATGAACACGAGGCAATTTTATGTGCATATTTATCCGATTTTTCCATCAGGACACTAAAACTAGCCATGCGATGGAAGGGTTGTAAATCAATAATAAGCATTAGCAAGCGTTAGCAGCGATGAGACTTTGAATGCAAGCTGTTTAAAGGATGACAATATTCGCATTATCGTTATCTGTGGAGCAAATTCGACCTCACATCCAGCTAATACGCAACACATCACGGAAATAGCAAAGCAAAAGAGCGTCAGCATATGGAGGTAAATCTCATGTGATCATCTTTTAGTTTATAGTGAAGCCTGCAACCCCCAAAAAAATGAGCCAGTTATGCTACATTAAAGAAAATATAGCACAATGTTGCAAAATATCTCTGCAGATAAGCAGCTTGCAGCGTGAAATATCTTTTCCAAATGTTAATGAAGTCGTGAAGCCGAGTAATATTTGATGACATGCTACAGCTTGGAACTTGTTCCTACGACTAATGAGAGTTATACTTCTTTGGGTTAATGATGACCTCTCTGCAAGATGTTAACACTAACATCTATTTAATAAAATGGCGTCAGCCAGAGAAGTACATTTTATAGCGCTGCAGTATCTAAAAGGAGTTCATTATGTTTCATTAGCAGAGATGAGGGAACTGGATTAGTGTTCCTGCAGAGGCATCTTTCCTTCACGATCAAATCGCATTAAATGTTAGCAGGAGGAAAAACTGAAAAAAGGTAATTCAACCGATTAAAACCGTCCTTTTTGTTTCTTTTCAAAGTTTACAAGAATGTTCTTGGCTTTCTGCAACAGACTGTAATATGCTTCATTTATCTGTAACAGGAACATACTCCTGTGTTAGATCAGCCTCTTAGTGCGACAGAAAGGTGAGAGCTCAACAGACTGAGGGGAAGGCGGCAGCAGCAGCGGATTAAGAGCAGGTGGAGGTTTCAGTGTTCGTAATATCAAGGAAGCAACCATGCATTTGGCTAATCTACTGTATTTACTCAAGCAATACATTTCCTGTATACATATTATGGTGACTATGGCATGCTGTCGACAGACTATAAAGCCATTTCGAAGAGGAGATTTAAGCCTCGGAGTAGACTAAAGGTGCCTTCACACCAAGCTGGAGCTGTTAAGTCAAACACTGGAGCATTTATTCCATCAGTTCACCTGGGCAGGTGAGAATAATACTATTCAAACTGTCATAGTACTGAATAAGTAGACCAAAACAGGCTGAAAAGGAAATGCCAGACCTCAACGACAGTACATTAAAGTCCTTTGAGTGATTTTCATTGGCGCCATAGAGGCCAAATTAACTCACCAGGGTGTCCCCGAGACAAAAATGAGATGTTGTCTCCTTGTACTTTAAAACCTGTTTGTCACAGACCTGTCAGTGTGAGTGCAGAGGTGTCATTCAAGGCGACGTGACAAAGAAAAGTTGAACCTCGCTCAACTTTTTCCACATTATAATCCAAGCCTAGACACCGCCACAGTGATAGATAACATCTTTACCACCCTGACGAATTTTCCCTCCTGGTCTTATAAACAGCAGGGTTTCCTGATTAGCCTTCAAACGCAGGGCTGTTTTATTTGAAGAGTAACTTAACAACAGGTTGAAAAGCGGTGTTTTGTTGCCGTCTGTGGTTGATATTCTCCAGTCTTTCCCACCCCTGAACACAGAGGTGTGCTCTGTTGTAGCCACGCCCACAACACTGATGTCACCGTGTCCTGGAGTCCACATGTGCATCACTGCAGCAAAGTCGACAGGTAAACCACTGGAGGTCAGCAAAGACAAGTTTTTTAGGGTTTTGTTTAGGCGTTACCAGGGTTATTTAATCTGTACGCCAGGAGAGCTAAAATCTCGGGATTTTGACAAATTCATTTGCACATGCTGTTATGGAAGTAACCCGCCAAAAAATGTACATTTCAACTCCAGTTGCCTTAAACCTAGCAATGCTAAGTGAAGGTGCGTCTGAGAACCTCAGGCCATTTGCCCACTTTACCCAGAGGATAATTCATCCTTCATCTAACAGCCAGCGGTTATTCTTGGGGCCTGTAATAATAAAATTAATATCTTCAGCAGTCGTTTTCTTACATTTCAACCGCTGAGCCTAGAAAACACTTTTTGAGCTGACAGGATGAGTCAATAATGAGTCTAGTAACTGAATTACTTGGGAAGCCTCTGGGCCCTGATTGAGCTGCAGTTGGATAAAGTGAAACCAAATGTAACAGGCAACAAAGTCAACTTTTCCATTATGGAGCAAAATAATGTGTTAAACTGCACCCTAAGATGCTGTATGACAAAAGTAATTATGCACAGATTCATCTATCTGCATGTATTTCATTGTTAATCGTGGCTCCTTGCTTTTTTTTCCCTTTTTTTAAATGAAAAAAAAAAACCTGCGTGTGATTAATCTACGCAAAGAAACCAAATTCACTCCACTCCACCTGGTGCAGTGGCATCGCCCAAGTGGGGTTAGAGAGGGTAAAAAATGCAATTTGTGAGGGATGGCGCTTATCGCTCGACTTGTTTAAGGCAACCAATTACACAATGCAAGGATGTGAGTGTGTGTGTGTGTGTGTGGGATGAGCTGGGTCAATCACTGTCAGCAAAACTAGGAAATAAAGATATTTTATCAGTTACTTCCCCGTGCATATTTCCATTTTTGAAACATTTTGCTGTTATTTATTTCTTTTTTTTGCAGTTTAAGACCTCACTGTGAGAGGTAAATAGTCTGAGTATAATGAAAAATAAAGTTGTGACCCAACATCAGTACATGCACCTTTTATTATTTACCATTATACACCAGACTACACTATCGACAGTTCATGTGCGGATAGGAATATATCAGCGGTATATTCCTATCCACCATATTGTAAAACACTCTTGATGTTATTGCATCGTCAATGGTCCATTCAGGTCATTTCATACGTCGAGCCAAGGCCAGCTGAAGTCTAACTGTTGCTCAATACACCACCGATGGCACCAAGGAGCATTACTCCAGTCTACAGATATCTATTTTCTGCAGGAGAAGCCCCATTTCTGCTGCATTTAGCCTGCATTTTATGGAAGATTATACTGGAAACTAGAAGGCTGCACTGCAGAACAAAGTGTCTAATCCAAGTAAGAGGCCATTCCTTGTAATTTCCCAAGGCACAGGCTCCGGCTCAAAGGGAACAACATGTACAGAAGAAGTAAAAAGACCGAAACGTCACAATTGCAGTGCTTTTATATCGAAGGTTCAATCTCGATTTGCCGTCTTGGGTTTTTGAAATGTAAGCACAATGCAGCACTTCTTCACCGTGACGAATATTTAGGCCCAAATGTTCTTTATAATGTGATTTATAGTTGAGAAATAGAGTCTCTAAAAAGTAATCAGACTAAGGTTGGCAGTTTGCCTACTGGTCCCTTTTTAAAGTGTTGCTGTGACACTGAGATGAGAAGGCACTGCCGAGGATTTTCATGTAAAATAAGATCCTCAAATTAACAATAAATGTTCTATTTTACCAAAGACTTGGTATTAAAATTTCCATTAGTATAAATATTTGCTCTGTGCTCATTTGAGTTCACTCTACATTAAGCAGGTTATGGTTGTATTTTTAATCCAATTCCTCCTTTAACCCAATTAGTTCTGTAATACTGCACCATTTCCTTTGAAACCAAATTAGTAAAATCCAAACAATGATCTGCTTATAAATATTTTATATTATTTAAGTCACGAGCCGAGGCCGTAATCAACCCGGTCGGTTCGGCGGTGGTTTGCATCCCTCTCTGGTTTGCTGCGGGCTTAATTAGGGTGGCTTAGAGGGCACGCAGAGAAAAACGTGGACATTAATCGGACACAAACAAATCACGCTGATGAGCGAAAACGAGCATGAGTTGAAAAGTGCGGTCAGGAAACATCGATGGGCTGGCTCCGCCGCGTTTGTCCGTCTTTATTCTGCATTTCTAAAGCTAGCTTGACGCACCTTTGTGGCTACATGTCTGTTTTTTTTTGTTTTTTTGCAGCCTTGAATCAACAAGGCCATTTAAGCACAAACAACCCTGAGGTTCTGCGAGCACAAGGAGATGGGTTTGGACAGGTTCTGCTGTGGGACTTTATTTGACAGTACGCAGTAATAGGGTTCAGATTTTTTCTCTACCTTCGTTTGGGGAAATATAAACTTGTTTTAGCCCCTTTATAAAAACAATAAACCAATAAAATTCGTCAAACTGTTCAGCGCTATGGCGATACTGCTTCAATATATCAAGTTGATTTCGATCAGGAAATAGATGATCAAAGACTGATCTAACTCAAAAGTCCTTCAGAGCGTCCTTTACCAATTTTCCGATGACAGAAACTTAACAGTACTGTAATTCATGTATCATTTGCATCTGGCATCAATGTGCAATCAGCGTCAGAATACCTTTTTTTTTGTTTGTTTGTTTTCTTTGTGCATTAATATTTTTTTCTTATGCAAAAAAGTACTGTGGTCAGACTGTGAGGGCTGCACTGTTTTCAACCGTCACCCAGCGTGCACTTCATCTCTACGGTACTATCACACTATGAGGACACCTACCTGATGAATTTAAATACAGAAATCTAATCATAATGAAATCAAGAAAGTGACAAATTCTAATAATGCCTCTTGTAAATGCAAAGGCCTGTGGATTGAGTGTGATTACACAGATAATGTATTCAGGTATATTCAGGTTAATACCAGGTGTAAATGGGGCCAATGAGTACGGAGGTTCTGCTTTACATTACGCAGGCAGAGAGAGGGGGGTGAATGACTTGCAGCTTAAGTCCCCGCTGCGACTTACACCGGGGGTACTGCAGTTACTT
>JAOXYL010000055.1:16996120-17006289 GCA_028564955.1 Terapon puta
CACGTGTCTTCTGACCTTCAAATCAACCAAAACCCACAACACAACAGTGCACATCCGTGATCCTATAGACTTTACATTGACATCACACAGAAAAGCGAAAAATAGATTAATCAATCAATTAAAGGGTTAGCTGAAGGGATTAATGTGCTGAGACAAACACTGAAAGCAAGGCACGTGTTGGATTCACACTATGTCCAGCCTGCAGTGCGTCAATTACGAGTCTTAAAAGTGCTTTTCAGCATCAATACGGAGCCATTTCCTGTTCTTAATTTAACAACAATCTGTGGAGCATACCTAAAATGTAAAATGTGAAAGAGGTATGTGTTGAGAATTAAAGGGGCAGAGCAGCAATTTAGTGCTCCTCCTGTGTGCACCAGGAGGGGAATTCACAAGCTATAGATAAAAATGTGTTGTATACAAAGTCTCTTAGTTCCTGTGTATCGTGCACTAAAAATACTGGGTCATAAATTTACTATATGCAGCGAATAGATAATTTTGTTTGACCTCCTCTGCTTGGTAAACATCAGCATCTTTCAAACTCAATAACCCAACACAGGCGCTCAGTTAGCAGTTAGCAGTCTCTGAGCCCAGCCCGAGGCGAGCGGTGATATCATCAGAGTGTTTTTTTTTTTTTTTTCAAACTCTGGAAAGCTCCCTTCAGAGCCACAGAGACATTATACAACTGTTTCCACAGACGGGATATTACTGCTCATTAGGATTAAACTGACCTTTGTGTAAAACTGATGGCGGGCCCCTTTAAACCAAACAGCACTTTGAATGCCACAGAACAGTGTGGAGGTGCCTGATGGATTTTCAGCCCCCTCCCCTCCCCTTTTTTTTTAATTCACACATTCAATTCAAGCCTTAGAAAAACGTGCATGTTTACTTTTGTTCATGTACGGTAATGGAATTCATCAAGCCAGAAAACAAAACATCAAATTAATCATAAAAGACTCAGTCAACCAAAACCATGCGGCAAAATGAATGTGAGTGCCGACACAGCACAAGTCAAAGGGGATGTTCTTATGCATCTGTGATTTTCAAAGTCTCGTCCCACATAGAAAGTACGCAAACAGAATAATCCCTCTCGCTTTTAAATGGACTTGAGATCCCGACAAAATGTTCCGAAAACACATATTTCCAAGTCGAGAGCGATTATTTTCAATATTTAATAGTGACAAAAGGCGACGTTCTGCCGGCAGTGTTTACATTGTTGCGATGGCTTTCTGGCGACGCCGTTATCAAGCTGGAAGAAAAGCCGCCTGAATGCAAAGCAGAAAAAAGGGCTCAGCTGCTCCTCTCACGAGTTCAAGCACGAAATGAGCGTCGACTGTGTATTCCCTAATTTATCTCTTAATGACCTATTTACACCTTTAATCCAGCATTTATGCTCCTGAGTAATATGGTCTAAGTCGACAGTTTTCAATTGACTGATAGAAATGGTATGTGTGCATTAATGCCGGGAGTGCATTTATTTGAAATAATGAAGTTTTTTTTGTAGCTTGGATTGCTTACAAGTGTAGCCAGCAGCCTCAGTAGAAATGCTGTCATGATTTATTAAATGCACAGGCTCACAAGGGCACGCGGGTTTTTTCAGCTGCAGAAATAAGAACTAAGGTGCGAAGCATTCGCTTTTGTCAAGGGGAGAACCACGTTATTTTATGGCTTTTAGCGAAAACTCACAGAAAAACATTTCAGCTGCGTTAATTACTGCCACTGGTGATCTTGCACATTTTGTTGTTTGTTGGTTTTCTATTCCTGCAGATCACTGGCCAAAAGTGTATGATGTTGCATAATATGATGGTTACTTTCCAGACACCTTGTTAACAAAAGCTCTTTGCTTTTTCTCAGTAACTGTCAGGTTTTCTGAGCAGTTTTAATCACACACAAACTGCTACAAGTATGTACTGCACGTTTCAAGATGTGGGACAATGTAGGAAGTTTATACTGAAATACAGTAACTGTGTGTTATTTTTTTTTATTAAAAAAGCCTCAGGGTGCACTGAACATCAACTGCACTAAATGTGTATAGTATGAAGCCAAGTGAGGGGGTGATACTCATTACACAACATGACAACAAATATATTACATGCATATAAAACTACGGCAACTTTGCAGTAATGAAGACTTAAAAATTGACATAAAGAAGGTTGCCTCATGCCAGCATACTGCCATCCAATTTATAAGGGTTTATCATCTGTAAATTCTTCATTTTAAGAAATTCTGAGCTGTCTCAAAGTACTTTGGGATATTGACACTTTTGCTTTATATTTGCTTTTAGAAGCCGATGGTTATCGTTAATATAGACATTTCTTTAAAATCATTCATATATGTTAGAACTCTGCATTTTGTTTGGTATGTCGAAGCATTTTATTCTTTAAAACTCCCAAACTGCATCAGCTCATTTGATATCACGGTTTACATTTCAAAGGAGAGAGCAAAAGAAATTTTCCCCGAGCCGTTCCTGATGATTATGATAATGCAGAGGAGCAAACAGAGGTAATGAGCTGCCGAGGTTTTGTTTGGCTATTTAGATGTCAAATCCAGACCAACATTTAAAATGTCACTTCAGTAACATGTTTATCGCTATCGCAGGCATGGGCAGGCCTCTGATGATCAAAGCCAGCCAAACACCGATCCCTGCTGCACCCTGATGCAAACGGAGGGAGCAGCGCCACGGTTGTTTTGCTCTTTTTTTTTTTTTTTTCTAGGTTCAAGCGAGTGTCATCGAAATACTTCCCGCTGCCTTCTTCTTTATGCGGTGAACATTGGGAGTGATGTACCGTAGGAATGGGCGAGGAGGAGGTATCCCACACGGAGCGCAAGGAAACTCTTTCATATGCAGATTGCCTCCTTGTTTACTACAAATCCTTCAAAAAGTCTTAAGAATCCGGCAGGAATCAAGGAGTTACTTTACCCCTCTTCTTCCTCCCATTTGATACTGTACAGCGAGCACCGAGAGGCGTGGAGCTCACCTCTCTAAAACAGGGCTCCTCAGCCTACGGCAAGGCTTTACACTATGATCTCATAACATATAATAGTAAGAGAAGATTGCCTCTTATTGATTAATAAGCAATACTTCATCTCGTGAGGAGTTCCGTGTTTACAGCCCCTCCATCATTTATGCCAAGGTTATGGAGGGAATTCGTATTAATACAAGAGTCTAATGTCATAAAACGAAGTACCTGTGCAGAGCGAAAACATAGGATTAGTCCACTGCCTGAGGGTAATATCAATCTTTTTATTTTTTTTTTCCAACAGTGCATGAGTGTGTGTTTAGAGAGCATACAAATGCGCTAAGCAGTTGTATCGCCTCAGGTTACTGCACAGACTTGCAGACAAACAAAACAACCATGTAGCTGTTAATGCCAAAAAAGAAAAGATTCATTATTCATTATGCATAGTGTTGATTTTTTTTTAGATGGGATGTGAAAGGTTAAAGGCATGTACAGCATCAGGAGCAAACAAGAGGCGATTAAATGTACTGCGGTATGCGTTTAAATCAATATATCATTATGCTTTAAGTGAATATGACCCGCAACAATCTGGTTCAAGAGTTAATTAAAAGAGTTAATATTTTGAACATTTTCATTTGGTGCCTGCAGACACAAAAAATTCTACTGCATAAGAAACGTATCATCCATTATCACCAGATACATATAGAGAAACAGATGAAAACTACAGTGTAAAGCCAGAGCTGCAAATGTTTATCTGTTCAAGGTAAAATTAAATGGGGCAGAGACGTGACATGCAAATTGGAGTTTTAGTTAGATAAACATTTCTCGGAGGCAGAAATAATCTTATTACTTGACTTAAACCTCAGTGGGCAAATCCAAAGCACCTCGGCTGTTTTTTTCTTTTTTTTTTTTTGTAGCAAAACACATCTCGCTGGTAAACCCGAACGCCAAAAAAGACGCGGATCAAAAGCTGAATAAATAATCGAGCATCTCCTGATGATCTGTGACCAGACTGGCAAATTTTTTAAAATGTTTTTTTTATTGAGAAAATACATCTATTGCAAACATATGCTTTAATGGATATGGCAACCAGGCTTTTTAAGGATGTTTTAGAAATCTAACTGGCAAAGACTGGTGTGTTTCTAAAAAAAAAAAAGGGAAAAAAAGTCAAAAGTAAGCTTTTGGCAACCAATTAATTGACAAAGTGACAGAGTTATATTGGCTGTCGGTCACATCTGAAAGAGCACTGAGCCTCAAAATAAACCCTCGTGATATTAAAAACCTCCCGTCGTACCCTTTCCTTTGCTTTTGCGGTGGGTTTGTCTGATTTTTTTTTTTTTCCCCTAACAAGGAAAGCTATCTTCAGATCTCAGTTCTATCCAATGATGCACATCTAATAAGACGCCTACAGAGCCGCTCTGCCTCTTATCATTTGTAATCATTTCTGCAGACTGTATATGCCGAAGGAGGGGAGGGTTTAAAGATTTCTCACCTGACGGGACTATTCCTGCTGTCGGGATCGCGAGCCGTGACGGCGCCCACCTCCGTGCCGCCCGGCGAGTTCTCGTACACGTCCATGATGTAGTGCTCCATAGAGAAGACGGGGGCCTCGTCCACGTCCCCCACCGTGATTTTGAGGGTGGCGGTGTCTTTGAAAGAGCCAAGGTAGGAAAAGCGAGGGTCCACGTGGGTGTTGACGCCCTCGATGTGGAGAGTGTAGGTCTTCTTCCTCTCGTAGTTCAGAGGCTGTCGGGGGGGAAAGGCACCGCAGGGAGGTGTTTAGCATGTTTAGTACAAAACAGTCACACTTAATCCTGATTTATTAAGTGACAAGAGGTGAATACTAACACAGATCTCACTATAACGAGGAGGACAAAACTATGTATTGACTTATACAAAAATGTCCTCTCAATCCCTCTACCTGAACTTTCTTATTTTGCTGCTTGAGTTTTGAGTAAACCTTTCGGCGGTGGTGTGCAGCAACCATTCAGTAACAGCACAAAAAGTGTAGTGGCCAGTTTCCACATCGTAGAGAGGTTGGAAAAGTGTGTGCATCTCGAGCTGGTGAGGAGAACCCAGCTTTGGATGTTGTGTTAACGAACCTTCAACCCACAAATCCCACAGCTTCTGCCTTTACTGAGGGTATTTATTCAAACTTCTGGAGCAGCGAATAGGAGCTGGCGTTCGTCTTCCACTGCTCTTCTTGCTACCTTTTTAAAATGCAGCCTTTAAACCATATTTCTTTCCAGCAGCACTCGTTGTCAAAGCGGTAAGCCCTTAAGTCCGAGCAGAAGACACATTTCCTCATACATTTTCCTGAAGAGTCTCACGTTCCTGCCTTGCACGTTCTTACCTTCTTGAGGCTTATGATCCCCTCTCTCGTGTCCCTGTCCGTGGATATGGAGAACATGTTGGCCCCCTCTGAGTTAATGATGCTGTACTTTATGTCTGCATTGATGCCGAGGTCCTCATCGTTGGCTTTGATCTTCCCTACCGGCTTCCCAACTTGAGCTGATTCGGGGACGTACAGTTGGTAATTTTCTGCAGATGAATGAAGATGTGCACCATTTAGAGATAGCAAGGATAAAAAAAGAAGTTTTAAACAGAAGCAGATCTGCCTCACGCTGTTGTCAGTGTTCTACTAAAAGGGCTTAGCTAAGCAATTTGATTCTGTCACTATTTGTTCCTGAGGGAACGTCATTAAAAATACTTTGCAGCGCTTCAATTGACATTAAACGCTAAACCGTGGTTGATAGCGCTGCAGCGGAGCAGATCAAACTCTGGGGCATGTGATTATTGCGAAAATGTTGATGTTTTTGAAGTGGTTTGTCACTGCTGCACAAAATGAAGAACCCAGAGCCGTGGGGGAATGTGCTTGATGAGGCACTTTCAAAGACAAAGAATCACAACTTAATCATTACTTAAATTTATCATTAAAATGGAGAAAATTCAGCCTGCAAAAACAGAGGGGTTTGATGAATGCTAGTCTAATTTAGCAAATTATGGAGAATCTGACTGCGATATTAGACTACTGAGTCGCACAATAATGAAGTATAATGCATCAGAATGAGGAATGCTGAGTACAGGCCTATGAGGAGAGGCCTCATGATTTGCTCTATAACATTTCTAAGCGTGATATGTGGTTGATAAATACGTGCATGGAAAAATTTAAATGCTGACTTTTCTACCTTCACTCAAGCAGCAAAAAAAAACTAGACGTACCCTGTGAAAGATAATCTGATTATCCTTCATGGTGAACGACTTTGCGAATGATTCGAAAAGTAGTTCCTTTCTCACGGTTGCTTGCTATGGTTCTACTTTAACAAGGAGAGGAGAAAACCCCTTTTCATTCATGCTTTTCAGGCAATGTAACTGCCTTAGGCATCCGTGGTGGAGGTCTTGTGCTCAAGGCCCAAAATGGCTGAGAGCAGCTGCTTATATTCCCAACCACAGCTCTGCAATTTAATGTAATGGAGGCTAATGTATTCAGGTGAGCAGTTGTAGTCACACATTAATACCACCATTGGATATTTAGCTAAATCACCCCTCTGGCTGCTTACCAAGCAAAGACCAAAGTCAAAAGCCAACAGTTTTCTCACAGTAAAGACAACAAAAAGAAATAAAATGCACCATATTCCAGAATAAACAGATTATATTTTAACTGTAAACCAGTCTGTGTTTTGTGTGCTAGACGGTTGCTACCATGTAACAGCGTCCGCTTACTTTGGGGAAACTTGGGCGGGTTGTCATTGATGTCTGTCAGAGTGATGTTGATGGTGGTGGAGCCAGAGAGGCCTCCGACCTGGCCTGCCATGTCTTTGGCTTGGATAACAACCGTGTAGTGCTCCCTGGCTTCCCGGTCCATGTTCGCTAAGGCAGTCCTGATGATTCCTGCGAGGTTGGAGGAAAACAAACCTTTTTGAGCTTTAGCGGTCAGGAGAAATGTTAACAGCAACTAACAAGGTACGTTTTCTTTGAGAATAAACATAAGAAAACACAAAAAAATCATGCTTTTTCTTTAATAAGACACAGAAAGAAATCACTGTTGAGAGAGTGAAGATAATGGTGTTACAGATGTCAAGATGTTACTGTTATTATCCCAGTGTTTTTACCACCGGAACTACTTTCAGTGCAGCACTCATAAAGCTCCATATCACACCTTCCTTTAGAGACAAACACCATAAAACGGCGCCTCTTTCATCTTTGATTCTCCTGCTCTCTCATTGCCAAGGTTAGTCTTTCCTCACTTTTTCATTGTATTTAAAATGACTATGCAACCTTGGATTGGGGAGTGGGGGTGGGGTGGTGCAGAATGCAACTTTCTAAGGCAGACACTCAATCACGTTTATTACTACAATAACACGGCAAACACAGCCATGAACTTTCACAATGCTAACTCAGTGATGTATGACTGCACCTCGGCCCACCGCGGAGAAACTGTACGCAGGTAAATTGCGACGCGGCAACAAGCCAAAAAGACAGGCAGAGTGTTTGCTTCCTGTGTTGCTGTGAGGTCGGTGATTTACTGAATGTAATAGCTGCATGTCTTGGACATATATTTGTCTGTGTGTGTGTTTGTGTCTTTGTGCAAAGCCTTCACATGTCTGTTTGTCTATATTAGTTTTTTTCGTGCGGGACTATATCTGTGCCAGAGGGTTAATTCGCCATCTTAGCTCCTGGAACCACATCACCACATGGAGCCTGATTTAATATGTTCTACTGGTTAGATCGCTGTTCGTTGTAAATCTTGCTTTTCCCCTGAGCCAAGACCCTCTGGCAACCATTGAACTTGTGTTCTTGTGAACTTGTGAACCCAGCAATAATACACGACGGTTGACCAGGAGCGAGCCAGACCTCGGAGGAAATGGGATGGTGTTGATCGCGACGTTAAATGGATTTTGCTGCCTTCGCCTCATGTTGTGATTTCCACCCGCGACAGGGGGCGAAGTTTGATAGGATGGACTCGGAGAACGGATCGAGGCAGGTTTGAGTTTATTTGTCACACACGGCCATGCAGGGAGGGATCATAGTTAGCTCCAACAAAAGTCATTAGAAATACTCTTAGGGCGATTCTTAAGCAGGGTCCTCATTAAAAAATCCTTGTGGCCTGAGGGGAGGAGCTCGTTCTGAGCCTCTCAGTGCCTCTCTGGTGTATCAAGTATCTTCTTCTTCACCACAGCAGGGAGAAAAGACCCTGATCCGGGTGGTTGAGAGTGGTTTTTCCTGCCTTAGTCTTGCACCACTTTTCGTAACTGTCAGCTAAACAACCACTCTTCTCACCCACGTCAGGTCCTGCATTATGGGGACACCAACTTATTTTAGACTGTCCATCCTTTTCATTGAGGAGCCACTGATGTTAAAGGGGGCAGCAATAGTTCCTCCAAAGGTCACTGTTGGTTTGTTAGTCTTGCTGAGGTTCATGAGGGTTGTTGTCCTGACACCAGAGGATCCTTCTGGTAGCGGTTTTCAGAGTTATCTGCGATCACTGGCTATGCAGTCATGTGTGTTTGTGTAGGTACAGTGTGTGTGTGTGTGACTACAGCATAGGCCTTAAAACGCAACCCAGGGGAGCTCACTTACATCACTAAAGCCTGTTAAAGAGGTATTATCTTCTGAAGTGGTTTATGTTGACAGCAGTAAGTGCTAATCACATGTTTTGCATGAATCACATGATGCAGAACTAAATCACATTATACTCCCTGTTTGGCTATTTTTACCCATTTTTGTTAAGAAGCCAAGAACTCCAAATTCAGTTTGTGGTGCATTTATACTCTACTCCCACCGCTTATTTCCATTCTACGCTGAGAAGCAAGATAAATGCAATTAACTGCAATTAGACCTTTTACACAAACATGACTGATGAACATATGTTTGCTGTCTTGGCAGGAAAAAAAGATCATTCTCACATTTACCGCATTCACAAGAGCTACAATGTCGCCCCTTTCCTACCCTTTCTGACTCTGAATGAAGAAGTGTTGCAGTATAACGTATCGCATTATGCAGGTGCTGTCACAGCTGTATCTTTCCGCTGACAAAAGACTCGGGGAAAAAGCTGTTTTCAACAAAAAAAAGAAGATTTAAAAACCCACTATACACCTCTTGCCCTCCATTCTGTCACAGAAAGACTAATTTAGTGACCGGCTGGTCGACTTAACAGCACATTTAGCAGCTAAACAGACAGATATTTAAGAGTAGTTGGGGAAAAACAGAACTAAAAAGAAATAATCTTCCTTAAATTTCCAAGGTGACCAGATACATGACTCCAAGTAAAAGCTAGTGCTGCTCTGTATCTATTTACCATATCAACTGAAATGGTGAGAATATGTAATTATAATGTTCATGACTTGTTTATACTGAACCCAAGTGGACAAAAACTCAGTTATCCAAGGTTTTATAGAAGTAGTGGTGTTGCTTTATACAATTCCATCACCAAGTTTTATATTAGCCAGGAGATTTAAAACTGTCTTTGGACAACATCCTGTTGATTTTTAATACACAGATCACATCATGCATCTACACAAGGTGATAAATGAGAAACACTGCATCACTTGCTGTTATTGTTACTCTTAACAAACCATTAACCACTGTTTTTAAACCATCTGTACAGAAAAAAACAGCTTAAGCAGTGGTGATGGTCTTCTTTCTTTATGTGCAGGTGAGTTAAATAGAAGCTGCATGTGGCAAATTCATTTAAATCCACTTTAATAGTTTAATTCTTTTGAGTACAAACTGTATTGGAGAAAATATCAGATATATCAGAATATATCTACATTTCTTAGAATGTGTTTGAAATGCATCATTAAAGATCACTGGCCATGAAAATAGTCATTTAAAGCAATTATTCTGTCAGCACTTGGTTTCCAATTCAAAACTTAACAGCTTGAATTTCGCAAAAAAAAATTTTTCTCGACCGAATTCATGCTGATTTATAATTCCCCAATTTCACAATGGAGACAGCCGTAGCTGCGTTATACAATAGGTCATTTCCCTCTTTCATTCTCCAAGACTATAGACAGAAACTAATCCACTCGCCTCGGGCTGAATAATCATTAAAAGTGGGTCAAGGAGCAAAGCAGCCAACAGTATTAACATCGGGGGGATCTTAGGTTACACATCATCTGTCACACTGAGCTGAGGCCGAGGTCCCACCGACCGCCTGTGAACCTGGACTCATCAGAGTGAACCAACAAAAAGGGGACTGACATCATAAAT
>JAOXYL010000055.1:17016608-17028392 GCA_028564955.1 Terapon puta
AATCAGTTTCGCAAATGCAGTTAAACTCTGCTGGGAATCTGGTCCCCGGGGATTTTGAGGTCATAGCGCTTTTTTTTTTCCGTTGCAGGCTTCCTTGAGAGTCACGACACTTTACATTACTACTGTAAGACAAAGGCCTTTGTAGTCTGTCGATAAGAAGAAGCCTTAAATATCTGAGTGATAACTTCTAGAGACTTAACTCAACTAATTACTTTTCTGACCAATATTTTTTTGACTTTCCCCCATTAGGAGCAGTTATTTTAACTCTTTCTCTTTAATACCCAGCCTTATGTGAAATTAGTACCCCATTATTTGACATGTTCACATCATTGCAATGAGCTGGACATCAAGTCCTCCTACAGGCACGGTATTAGTTAGTTAAGGTTTTCATATGCCATTAACTCCACATTGCATTGTAGCTGGAGTATTTTTAAAATGGAAGGATAGAAAAGAGAGGATAAAAGTCTAATCGTGCAATGCATACAAACAGTGGCCTATTTAATTACAGTGCTAACATGACAAAATGTAAAGCTTCTATATGTTTATTACTGAGGTCAATTTGAGGGTGGCACTAGACTGCATTATAATGAGAGGTTATGACTATAATTACATAGCAATTACTATTTGCACACATGAAGTGGGGCAGAAACAGTCCAGGACCCTCCCATCACTAACAGAGACACTGATGCTAAAATATAGAATAATTAACACCTCTATGGCAGTGTCAACAAACACTGGACATTACAGGCATCATACAATCAGACTTTACAGCAGCACAGTTGCATTGAACTGTATTAGACTGTTCAGGTGAAGCTAATAAAATGGTTTCTAAGTGGAAGTTTACATCAAAATGAGAAAGTTATATACAGGGTATTAGTCTATAAAAACTCTAAACAGTGCCGACATCCCGCAGTGGGAACACCGGCTGACTCGCAAATAACACCATTCTAGAAAATGGCCTCTGAATTTCTTCAATCTGTATTTGGTTCAGCATCTACAGGTCGTCCTTTCCATTATGAACCCGGTCACATACCGTGTCCCATTTTTGCATCCACTTTCATCATCTCCTTTAGGTGTCAATTTACCATCTCTGACGGACCTCGCTGGACTCATTGCCGTGACCACAAAATATAATGCACTTTTAAAGAGAACAAGGTCGGTCTCTGAAACTGGATTACAACCGCCCGCTTTCCTCCATCCTCGCTCGCATTGAGTCAGGGGGTCGTGCGCCATTTGCTTCATCCCTGCTTTCATTTGGCCCAAAAAAAAGAAAAGGAAACCCCTATTTTTCTGGGACGTGCACTGTGATGACGCCGTAGTTTACCAAGCTTTTTGGTTGAGGCTTAATGTGTTGAAATAAGATGTAATCTTAATGGGATAAAAGCCATCAGATATGGAGACTGTTTTGAAGTTCGAAAAGCAAAACAAAATCTTTAACAAGCTCAGAAAGAATGAGTTTTTTTTTTTCATGCAGTAAACAAAATTGATATTCGTTTTTTATGATGGATTGAAGCATCTACTAGAGGCATCATTTGAGGGAAGCTAATAGGGGAAAATAAATCAAAAGCGTTCTGTATCTCGTGTGCAACCCTGAATCTCTATTTTGTTTTGTTTATAAAAGAAGGTCTGACACTCACCCATGTGTGCAATTCTGCACAATTTCAGTACATTAGTTCCAATAACACTCATTTAACCATAACTATTCATCTGAACGAGCCGCTGCTTCTGCGTTTCGAAGCGGCCATTCAACAATGATTTTCCCAGAAGCGAAATGGTCGACAGGAAAGCAGAGCTACCACCTCCAGCGTGTCCATTTAGAGACTTCTCAGCTGGGTGAAATACGACAGTCGGGGAATTGATACTCCTTTCATCCAGCACTCTAAATAATACGGCCGTGCCATCGAATGGGAGGTATGAAACAGTAACGTCGAGCTACCTGGCGTGCGCCCAGCTAATCAATTTCGACAGGAAGAAAGAACATCACAACCAATTAGCTGCCACACTCCCAGACAGCCCCTTCCTGCACTCGGGAGCGCCAGTATTGACAAATTCTGGGGGATTAGCGCTCTGAAGTGTGAGGACAGTTGATTGTTACAGCCGATTTGACGCTGCAGATGCCGAACCAAAGAGGAATTACTTTAATGGACATCAGCAAAAGAGGGGGCGGGAAAAAGGGCTAATTATTTTCCCTTCACAGTCCCTGATTTCCTCCCTTGGGTCATCAATGGTGATTGATTCTTTTTGTGCAACCGATGATGAAGTTTGCGGCGAACATCGAAACTTTTTCGAGACACGAGTCTCATTAGATCTAAACGATGGATGCCAATACACAGATTGGTGCTGCAATTATGATTTCATTACCCTATTATGCGCTCATTCAGGGAAAAAAAAGAGAAAATGTAGGATAACATTCACAGGATTTTTTGGCTTACAGTAGCACCTGCAGCCTTACCTCCCTGCAGCTAAACCTAAACCTCCGGCAAAACATTCAGTATGTGCCAATAAATAATAACCCGCGTACAAACTATCAACATACAGTGCAGCACTCCCAGCAGAGATTAAGACATGTACTTGACACATCCAACTTAGAAACAAAAATATTGGCTGGCAAAGTTGTATGTGTGTCAGGCCTGCCTGTTCATGAATATTCACCAATGCAACCAGGGAGATATTGACTGTTTATAAAGAGGGCGCCTACAGGTCTACTGGGGTTTGCATATTTAATCGGTTTTGCACATTTCCATCTTCTCGCGCCGAGAAACTGATGAAGCCGTTCGCTTTCTCTTTGAGATATCTTCTAATAAGTATTTCTGCCCCTTCTGAGCAACCGCGATTATTTTAGACTGACAGATACGTATGGATTGTTTTCAGCAAACTGTCAGCATCGCAGATTCGCTACCTTATAGTGTATGTGAGGTAAAACCGCCCTGACAGCAGTTTAGCCACCGTTTGGACAGCCTACATATGTTTTGAAGGGGTGCCCGGGAAATATCTGAGCACCATACTTTTGAGCTATTGTGCTATGAGGCAGAATCCACTGGACTGAGAAAAGGGTGGCTTTTGTTCACCCGAGCTAAAAACAGAACGGCACAATAAAGAAATAAAAAATAGATGTTTGCCACATGATGCTGAGCATACGAGGAGCAGCTGTCTCGGAGGAGGTGGATAGAGGCTTTTTCTTTCCTCTATGATGTGGAGGACTCCGCAGTCTCGATGGCGGGGATTGCTGTGGAGGCATTATTGAGTGCTTTATAAAGACCTGCCCACCCGGGAAACCATCACAGCAACCAGAAAACAAAGATGAAAAAGGAGGACTCGGCCGGCTTACAGAAGATCAAACATTCTGGAGAACATTATCGCGCCGAGGACAAGCCTGACTGCCGCGCGGGGTAATAACATATTTGATCACGGTTCTTCACGCTAATACCTCCTTTTAAAACATCTCCGAGCAGCACTTGGTCACGGGACCGTTCGGAAACATGCACAAGATGCAGAAGTCAAAGGTCCTGCTATAATGTAATATTTGCCTCTTGCCACAGGGATAAAAGGGATTATATACATGAATAATATCTAAAAAGCAACCAAAATAACACTCAAGTCCACACATTTTTTTCCATCTTTCAACCCTTTAAAATTAAGGCTTACAGTTGCTGACAGTCATTTGAAGGTCCAGCTTATTTTCTCGCCGTACTCACCCACTTCAGACATCTCAGGCACCGTCGCTACAAAGGGTCCGTCTGGAAATTTGGGTGCATTGTCATTGATGTCTTGTACTTTGATGATGAATTCCGACTTTGGTTCCAGGGCCTCCTCCGTGTTGCGGTCCAGGGCTTGCGCATGCAGGACATAATGTGTTTTCTTTTCCCGATCCAGGCTCTTAGTGGCATGAATATCTCCTGTCACTTCGTCAATGATAAATATAGTCCCGGCTCCTTCCCCGCTCAGAATGTACCTGACGGATCCGTCGCCTTTATCTGAGTTTGAGTGAAGCTGCGGAGAAAACCAGACAGACGCTGGGTGAATACAGAGAAATGCCAAAATCACTTATTAGGGCAGTTTCTGATTCAAGGTTTCAAAATATCACAATTGTAAAAATATAATGACATAATGGCCACAGTGCACTACTGTAAAATAAATACTTCAAAAGGAACCTCAATTATTAAATATTCGTTTCTATTAGCTGATGAATCACTTTTTGGGAGAAACCATCACACATTATCTGAATCCAGTTTCCCAAATGTGAAGATTTTTCACATTTGATAGTCACTATATATTAAATGTGTCTAACTTTGGCTGACAAGGACACCTTGGAGACATTGGCTTGGGATCTTGGAAATGGGAATGGTTATTATTCACTATGGTTACCAATCAAGAACATAACAAATGTACTACGTAAAAATCACCTAACTGATTACAATATTGAAGAAAATGCTATTAGTTCCCTACCTAGTCCACAAAAAAAGCATGGATAGGGGCTTCATAGGAATACATCTGCAGTGCTACACTTTCATAGGCTCTACCAAGACCATTCAAAAACAACGCTTTGCATCATGGTAACCTTTGCAGCATTCCTACAGCGCCTGGTGGTCCTCGGCCCATGTTTCAGCTCGAGAAAACTCCCAACATCTAAGTCAGACATTACATTATTCAATATTCTTCTCTCAGGCTCCAGCGTACCCGAGCATCGCTGAAGAAATGCGTCTTTGGAGATTAAAGTTTGGGGGGAAACCCTTACAAGTCTGCTAAAGATGGAAGAGCGCTTCCTCTTTCTCACCAGGAGAGAGAGGAGTAAGAGAAAAACGAGCCACTTGTTCAGCCATAATTGACACCAAGAGGATTAAGACTTTCATGCCAATTGCTCAGCTGGGTTGCAGTTTTAGACTTTATAAATATATTTTACAATGCCATTGAATTTCCAAACCAGAGCGCCATGGTAACATCATCATTTAAACAATTCCATTTTCACCCATGAATAAAAGATGATAAGAAACACAGATTTTTTTTTCTCTTCAGGGAAATGTCACAGCTCAACATAACAGAACAATCCATTTTCATTGTGCATTGTGCCACGCTTTTACATACTGGTGGAACTGGTGGTATTTCTGTTTTTCATATTTGCAGATGCACATCAATGAGCTGTGAACACAACCTTTGAAATCCAAAGCGCACCTCAGTCTCGTCTCAGTCAAGATTTATGCAAGTCTTTGGAGAATATAAGATACACATACTTGCGGATAAATAATTCATGCCCTGGTGATTATATGTTACTCTTCCCCATATTATAATATATACGTTGTCTGGATAAGAGTGGCTGCAGTAAAAACTTGTTTGCAGAGTACTGAAACGGAGCGGGGACAAAGTGATAAAAAAACAACAGTACAGTATCATGAAAAGGAGCCACCGTAGCTGCACATAAAAGCAACTAAACTGAAGATGCATCAGTCAAAATAATGATGAAGTTCAAATCAAACAGATCCACTAATAAGATCCACAAGGAGTGTCAATCACTGCTCCTATAAATGCTGCAGGCTAGCTCCCCTCCCCTCTCTGCACATGCACTAACTTGTTTTTTTGTTAGTGAGTATGCACCATTGGTGGGCATATATTGACTTTATATTACCGAGACCTTTCACAACAGTAGGTGTTTACCTCCTAAGTGATTTTTCTTTTCATTTGGGTGAAGAATAACTGTCTTGGATTCGGAATTATTATCATGTTGTACTAATCTAATTTAAGAATGCAGAAAAATGTTGTTTTTGTATAATTTATTGAGTGGAATAGATTATAAGTATTATATATATTTAAGATCATTTTCTGGTTCTGAAACTTCTACTAATGACTTTTAAGGTAAATGGAATATTTCAGCTCAAAATACATAAGTAGACAAAGTGATTTTATATCAGAACAATCTATATATGTATATGAATACATGAGTATATGAATACCCTATGTCTGATAGTACACACTGATCTGATAGATAACATTTGACATAATGTTTCTAGCCAAAAATAACTGGTCCACCAACTGCTATGATTTTGTTGTGAACACATTTGGCGGGCGAATCCTTGAACTGGGACACAGCTACAGTGTTTTGGAGCTGGAGACAAGAAAGCCTATTTTCACAGTGACCCAAATTTAGAGACAATCAATCATCATACTGTTCGACTTTATTTAGAGCATTAAACACAGCAACAGTCGCTGACCGAACCACATAACACGTCCTTTTCTTGTCTCGTTTGTTACATTATTAATAACTATTTCAGCTCTGCAAATTCCCTGCCGGACCTCCGTCAGACATCTCTGCTCGGAGAGATGACACGACTGGACAGCTTGTATACCTGTTAAGTGCACGAGGTTACGCGTGGAAAAAAACTCAATGAATTCTCTCTTGTTCGCTTACTTACTGAGCCCGAAGCTCAGTTCCAGCCGAATCAATCTCATTTTACCAATCACCCAACGATGCAAACAACCTACAGACATGCATTAATATTAAACAAAAAAAAATAACCCATATACTTCAGTAATACTAGTTTAAAGCGACAACCATTCAAAGAGACGGGTTATTTAACGCGTTGAGCAGCAGAGGAGCTCAGGCCACATCTAATCAACACCCGGACCGGCAAATAAATTCCTAATTAGAAAGCCGCCGCTGATTGCAGGCCTGACTCCTGATGAGAGCCGACTGTCCTTCCCGTGGTAAATATCAGGCCTGTAATTAGATAAGGAGTCAAAGATCCTGTTGAATCAGGTAGTTAATCAGTTGCTAGATTGTACTAATATGAAACGCAACCTTCAAAGCAAGAAATCAGAACGTGTTTACACATTAATCGCGGCGTGGAAGGGACCAATTACTTTGTTGACACGGTTTGGCCCATTTCTGCACTCTTTGAATTTTTAAAGGGGGCGAAAGCCATTTAGAAACACATGATAATCAATTCAAATTTTAAATGCAGAGAACCGGAGTTATTACCTCAGGACGGACCACTTCCACAACTACTACAAGGATGGATCCAGTCCTGTCCGGCAGCGCTCCACAACTCCAGCTCATAAATATAATTTCGCCTCCAGTCGGAGCGCTAATTTAGCCATTGACTTCCTTTGCAGGAGCCGATAAATCATGCTCAGCAAACTGCGAGCCAATGATGCATACGGCGAGTACTGCCTTCCAAAAATCTATGGGTGATAAAAGTGTCAACAGGTTGTGGGCCATTACACAAACATCACGGGCTGAAAGCGCAGCGGCGTCAGGTCCGCTGGAAGTGAAACAACGTGACGAATCTGGACGTTCAAATCAGGAAGATGTTTTTAAAGGAGTATTTTCATGTTTTTTTATATGTTTGGGAGCCATACTTATATTTTATAATTCTTAATCATTGTCCACTGTGTACTCATGATAGATGTGCCCTGTATGTTATATGAGTGATACATTTACCAACTTTATAATCACAAATACATGTCTAAACTGTCCTCAGATATCCTCACAAAGAAACAAAGGTTAGCCATTACTGTTATTTAACTATTTGGTAATAATTCAGTTACCTTGGGACCCAGAAAGGTAAAGCTTATGTGCTCACACACAATCCTGGACACTTTGAAACTTTCTTTCCCCCTTTTTGTGTACAATAACCTCATTCACTGTGCAATATGTGCGAACTGTGCAATATTTTAATTTAATATTTTAATTTAATTTAACTACATTTCATATGAAGCTATATTTATTTATTTATTTGTCTACTTTATCCTACCTAGAGGTTATTGTTATTGCTTATTTGCCTATTTTAATCCTAATTTATACTGTCCTGTGTGCTGTCTGTCCTTCGTTTGTATGCTAATTTTTCTGTTTCTGTTTTTTGCTGCTGGAAATTTGAATTTCCCTGAGGGAGTCATCCCAAAGGGATCAATAAAGTTAAGTCTAAGTCTAAGTCTTTATGCTCATCATTTGTATACGGCAGCAACCGGAAGTGGAGGTAAAGAAGTCTATCTTACCTCAGAGCCAAGTAATTATGCAACATAATAAACCACATAACTTTAGATATAACATTAAAATGGTGTCAGAAATTTTGCTGACCACGCATCTTGAAAATACAGGACACTGAGTAATTTCCATGAGGAATGGGGAGGAATGCCCCGCTCATTTTCAAAAATTAATGAAAAACAGTCCTTTCAGAGATAAAGGTAGGTGGCGCTCTAATATTACGATTTGTGACCCTTAACCCTGAACTTTTATTACCGTGCATGTTTACGAGCAGCTGCGAGTAGAATTTGGTTACATACGAGAAAAGAAAAATAATTGAATATATCTTTTGGTTTACAGCCATCTATTTTATGTCTTTGAATTATCATTGTTACAGAAAATATGATAATGACACTGGACATGAGTTTGAACTTATGACTTTGACTTGACTTTATCATTTCTCCTCCTTTCTAATTATTCAACAATAGTCTGTGGCCTTGACCAAGATGCTAAAAGCCTTTACTGGAGCAGTTAAGAACATTTAAATACCTTTCGTCAACTGCAGGCTTAAGGACCAGAAAAAGACAACACACATGAACCAATATTGACGGATCTTATACTGATGTACCTCCTGGCTGTAAGTAAACGGCACACAACTTTTTTTTTTTTTCGTGTTTACTAACCATCTGCGACTACTTCCTGATGCCAGAGAGACAAAAGAAACGAAAGCTGTAGTCCCCAACTTCCTCTGGACAGAGGGGACAGTTTATATTTCACACACTTTCCTTCTTAGCCAAAGCTGATTGTACAAAACTGGGCTCGGAGCTGGTCTCCGCCACATGGTTTCCAACGCGGCGACGCAATCCTCTGCAGACGCTGCTGCTGCTGCATTCCGGCTTCAGCGGCGGGATATTTTATTTATACTTCATTAATTTTGATCACACAGAAAATTTCATGACTACCCGCCTTAATGTAATTAGTGTCAATTTTGTTAAACCGCGGAGCAGGCCTGATAGGAGCTTAACATGCATCAGCTCTATATGTGGCAATCTGGCAGGCGGGGGCGGCGCAAGAGATGTCAGAAATGTCCGCTCGGCGCGATTAATAATGAATGGAAATGCAGGGAGATCTCTCATACGCGCTCCATCTGCCAAGTTCGGGTGTGCACGGCGAGGACGGGTGATATTATGACCTCTGCGACCTTGCTGTTCGATCACCGGCGCCCCCCCCACCCCGTCCCACAAAGACTTAGAGGAATCCTTTCCCTCCACAGGGCATCAAAACAAGGGATTGTGTTTATCTCTCTGTCTCTATGGGCGACTTTATTAAAGACTAGTGCAATAGATGACTGGCATGCGGCTGGCGGCGGGCAGCTGGCAATGCATTTCTGAGGAGTTTAAAGAGATCAACAGAGTCTGGGGCTCTGAAGTCTCCGGCGAAAACACTCCAATCTCGCGGAGAAAAACCTCGGTTATAATTTCATCATACGCCCAGCGGAGCGACCTGAGAGAAAGTGTATCCTCGCTTTC
The DNA here is from genome assembly GCA_028564955.1 of Terapon puta. NCBI lineage: Eukaryota > Metazoa > Chordata > Actinopteri > Centrarchiformes > Terapontidae > Terapon > Terapon puta. The sequence continues at coordinate 17,026,092 of JAOXYL010000055.1, forward strand.
TTTTGTCAACAAGCTACGCGTCGCCTCTGTTTGGGCTCCGTGCGCTCATTGTCGAGAGCGCCCTTAAACTGTTTGTGCTCACGAGCTAATTGGTGCTCACAGCCAAACAGCTACCTTTGGCTCCAGCGTAACACTTGTCAGGGGTCTGAGACAATTACAACCAGAGAAAGGCTTTGAGGAAGAAAGCGAGCGGCCGACCTGACGGATGCACGCCGCCTCGCCGTTATTTCTGCAACATTAAATGGTATCTCTAACGCGCGTAGCAATGCTGGATAATACAATAAAGTTAATGGGTCACAAACGTAATCAAACTCGAGCTGTAACTCGTCATTACGGTTATTCAGTCGCTCATTTAGTCTGTCGGAGTTGACGGCAAATGAAAAGTCACAAATTAGGAGTTACAAGAGAACAGAGCGAAAACTGCGCTGGTGAATAAAGAGAAGCTTTTACTCGCATTTAAGTAGTTTGTTTGGTTTCTTTTGAGTTATATTATTATATATTTATAAAACATAAACCACATATACCACATAAAAATAATAAATACTGTTACTGATGGTGACATAGCGTTCTATATATTAGACGTATGTATGTATGTGTGTATATATATATATATATATATATATATACATATATATATATATATGTATATATATGTATGTTAGTATATTATTAATCGTTATTTCAAAGTTCTCATTGAAATTGACATGAAAATATTGACAAAAATAAAAAAAACAAGAAAGATCTAATATGGTGATCAAATAGATTTGTTTAATTTACATTTGTCTGGATTAATTACAACGAAAGTTAAAGATGGTGGACTCATAAGCACTTATAAGCCATCATTGAATGTGTGTTTTCATCACCATACCTTTAATTAATTATGTATTCAATTAAAAAAAAGGATAATAAATTCAAGTTTCCATGTGAGTCACAATATCTGTCAATTTCATAAACTTGGTTTCTTGTAACACTGTGATGATATTGTGTCTATAACATCATTTCTCCAATGCGTCATCACATTTTAAAGCCACTTGAAAACATCTTCATTACATGTTCGCTAGAGATGCAATTAATGAATTATTGATTAATCATTTAACTGTTGTAGCTATGAAACCTCCGGAAAAAAGGCCAACAATGGGTATTATAATTCCCCAGGAGCCTAAAGTAAAGTCAGCTGCAGCGAAATAAACAGGCCAAAGCGACTTCTGAAAAGATCCGCGAGCGCCAATAAACCTGCTCACCCCGAGCAGATAAAAGAAGATTCACACTCTCCGTTTGTGGGCCCGACAGAACAACGTGCGCCATTCAGTCTCGTTTCAGACACGACCACCGCGCCAGTTATTCCATTCCTGCCAATTTTCCCCGCCTAGCAAATCTGGAGCCGCCCGAAACCGTCTGCGAGGGGACACGACGGCTCCTGTTTCAGGTGGAGTCAAGAGCCTAATCCCCTCGTGTTTGCGAGCCTTAACGAAGCGTGGACAGTATCAACATTTTGAAAAAAGAAAACATGGCGTGTTTCGCGGTCTTTACAATTATGTAGGCTACGCTCCGCTGAGTGCCGTCCTAACACGTTATTAGTCGTCGCACAACTTGACCTTCATCCACTTTGCTCCCCTGCCTCTCTTCTCTCCGGAGCTTCGTCCTTTTCATCGTGCAGATCCCGATAATGTATGTGCCCGGCCGGACTGCGTTATTGGTGGCTGCCCTTTGTGACGGTTTGCGGATCCACATAACGTATGTGCCCATCTCGCCTTGTTTGCTCTCGGCTCGCGTTGAGGGATGACACTCCGCCGCCGTTATGTCCACTCATTATGAAGTGTGTGCAACGGGAACAAGAGGGTGAGGAGGAAGAAGAAGAATATCCACCCCCCCCACCCGTGAATGAATGAGTACGATATAAAACTCCGCATGTGACAATTTTATGAAATCCGGGATCAGATTTTACACTGGGCGCTGCGTATATAATACCACGGTGGCTGCGTCTCAGCTGATTGATCCCGCGCTGATTCCTAATCGATTTCCAAGCAAATTAAACTTCCAGTGAGACGTCGACTTTACGACGCGGCTAAACGGGCCCGAGGGCTGCACCGGCGGCTACGAAGAGCTGTCCTCGCTCTTCCTGCAAGCTCAACTCCTTTTTTTTTTACCTGCGTTTCTTTGCAAACAGACCGTCGCCGGACAAGCAGTTGTGACATTTGGTCGTAGAAGATTCATTAAAACTGCGTCTGGGCCGTTTATTCCGTCCACAATGTGTGAGGTGAGGGGAGTGAGGACGGCGGCGAAAGGGGGTTGAGGTTGGGG
>JAOXYL010000055.1:17062356-17072876 GCA_028564955.1 Terapon puta
GTTTTGAACAATTTAACACCTTCTGATTTTTTTCTAGCTAGCTGTTAACATTTAATGAATCAATTTCCATTCATTATTCCTAATAAAATGTTTCTTTTAAAAATGAATTTTCACATTAAACAACACATTTGAAAGTTTTAACTCTACATGGCACATTTTCCTTGGTATGTTAACTGTATAGTTATTCAACTGTACGCTGGATTTAATGCGACCTCAACTCATTTTCCTAAGTAGTTGTTTGCTTGAAATGCTTAAAACTGTTCCTAACTAATCTGTTTGATAGAAGTAGTTGAGGCAACTGAAGCAAACTGCGTATCTGTCCGCCTCCTGCTTTGCCATGTGACACAACAAATTTCCTTTTCTGTCGTTCTCAAGCTTAGAAAAACATGTTCACGCTACTTATGTTTATTTAAGATTTGACTACGTTCAGTAAAACACTCAAGTTAGTGGTGCAGTTTTTCTTCTTTCCCTATTTTCCAGTATTTTTCATGTAGACTCATCAATGACGTTGAATAGCAACCTGCGTGTGTGTGTGTGGTCTATTTTTGCCAAACCTAACTTGTTTATTGAATATTCACCGAAGGCCTCATTGAGTTCGCTGACATTATTTCCTGCCACAGAACATGACTATTTAAAAAAGGACGATGACGAGATCCCTTGTTACTGTCGATTTTCTCCACACAGTTGGTGCACAGATACATCAAAACACAGCTTTATAGGTACATTTATTCCGGTGACTGTGTAGTTTTGCTACATGGACGGCGTACAAAAAACACAGAAAGCCTTTTGGCAGGAACGTACGGACATAACTCAGAAGTCTGAGGAGTTATGGAGACGTCGGCCTGACTTTGACTTTCTTTCCCGTCAGAGCTGGAGGCAGCGTCGGGCGCCGCGAACAACCTGTGCTGTGACTCGCACGAATCGGATCTGCAAGTCCTGCACATTTTCTCCAGCCAAACAACACGGCGTTTCAAAAAAAACACGGGCCCCGGCCTTGCATCGGCGTTGTATGCACAGTTTGTCTCCTGTTGTCGTTCGTCGAGGCTTCAGACAGCGACTTTCATATCATCTGAAGAAGGATCCCGACAGTTTCATCCACGCCTGAGAGGTGTATGCATCGATTTCAAGGCGGATCATTGCAGGAAAACGCAATGTAGTAATTAAGGCACGACGGAGAGAGGAACCACCGTCAGTTTAACATGGAGTCACAGATGAAAAACTGCATTTTCAAAAACCCTTTCTCATCATTATTAGAAGCAGAAGCCTGTTTCCCCACTGTCTTTACAAACACCATATTAACAGCATCAGAGCCAACATTTAATTATTGTCTAGTGTTAGCCCAGCTGTTGAAATCACTGTCAGTCAATCTGATTCTGACAGCAGCTCCAAATTTGTGTTCTGATACTTGATGAGCTTATATTTGAAATACAGATCTTATGGTGGCCATAAATTCACGATGGTGTATTAACTGTATGCGCATCTGAAGCTAAATAATGTTCAAACTAAGGGGATTGTTCAAACTTTTATGTCTTATGCATTATTTTATATGCATTTACTTCAAAATCATCATATTTAGTGTTTTGGAAACTTTTCATATCACTGAAAAATGGAAAGTTTGAAGCTTTTTAACTAAATCAAATAATTCATTTATGCAAAAACTACTTTTTTTATCTTACGCATTTGTGCTGTCTTTCAAAACACACGCTAAACATAAACTGTTTCGCTGCATTTGTGTGATGCATTTGTATGTTGAAATGTTTTTTTTTTTTTTTTTTGTCTGGGCTTGTCAAACCGGAGCCCTGGCAGCATTGTAAGCACAGTGTCCTGAACACACCCTGCCCAACACACAGCTGCTCTCCAGAGATCGCTGAGAGTTGCTGTTATTAGTTACAGAGAAGCAGAATGAACTCCTCTGGCCACGGTCACTGCAATGACAGGAAATACCATCCAGTGGAGAAAAATCACTCTCTTATATGTTTTTTTTTTTTTTTTTTTTGATGCCGGTGACGTGGTCATATGAACTCAAGTTGCCTTAAGGTGCACATGTACTTGTTTTGAGGGCTTTTTCAGACTTGGCTTTTCATTGAGCAAATATAATTGTGCCTTCTTGTAGCCGTAATTATAGTCTTGTCCCTTTAAGCCAAGTACAAAATCAATGAATATCTCCATTTGTCTGGTTTTGGGAACATGCATACAGCCTACAACTATACTAACAATGAATTACATTGACATATGTATTGTTTAAAAGTAGAATTTCCTATTTTGGTAAACTTAATTACTAGATTGTGTCTATGTACTGCACCCATTGACCCAAAGTACATTTTCCAAGACCATCAGTATTCAGGAACAGGGCATTGCCTAAAATCCTTAAAAAAAATGTTATCCTACATATTTCAGACTTTCAGCAGAGAGGAGTAAAGATCTTTCGGGACCTACATGTGAAAAGGGCCAGCTAATATTTATGGGCGGACGTCATGGGTCAAAAGGTTTCGCTCTCTGGCAGACGTCGTACGCCACAGGCTCTGTCTGCAGTTCAGTTTCGCTGCTCCGCGCTCCTCGTTTCAACCCTTAACCCTGCGTGACGGATGCGAGCCGGCGAATTAGATGTTGGATCACAGCTAATACAAGAGAGCGGGTTTTAATGTCTATCAAACATTGTTTAACTCGACAAAATATCGCAGAAATGGACCAATTTTAGGCGAGGGAGGCGCGTATCCAGCGCTGACAGTACCATACTTACGGCAATCATCACAATAGAAAGTAATTTACTTCCTTTTAGGAGGGAGGAGATGCAGAGAGCCGTACTTTCTCATGTTTGTTCCAAAACAAGAGGGATATTCCCTTGCTAAAAAGCACTCTGAAGCTTTCGGTGGGCGTTCTGAAGGTAATATTAAAGACTTTAAAGAGTTTTAAAAATATAGAATTACAGGGATGTACAGGGATTGTAATGTTCAAGGGACCAATTAGGATAATGTCCTCTCACCACTGAAGTCCCAGGCAGCCTGTGTCTCAGCTTGTGTCCCGCACACAGCAACAAACTCATACAACCGCTAACAGGCCCGAGGATCACTTTCAATATCTTTTACACCCTCTCAGATGGTTAAACACGGTTAGTTCTGAGGCATCGCTGGCACGGGTACAAGCCGGTTTTAAGAGCTGCTCTCATTATGCTGAGTCGAGGGCATCTGATAAGATGCGAAGTGACAGGCGTGTTTTCCACAGCAACACCACCTAAATGTCTGAAAGGGATTCGCCGCGGACGAGACGGGCAGAGAGGCGCCCGGAGCCGCCGGCCGAGCCGCTCGGTGGAAATCGACACTGTCAGATGTCAGTCAGGCGGAGGGGGGGGCGACGCGAGGACACCTGCGTCACCCGGATCGGTCTCCGAGGCCAGAGGACCACCGGGAGGAAAATGGGGACGGAGAGCGATCGTGCAAAATCCCATGCAAACACTAATGCAGAGTAACCTTCTGAAAAGACGCCATTTTCTTGCAACAGAACGCCAGGCAGGAAGGGAAATAAGAAAAGAAATAAAAGGGAAGGTGCACGGAGTCCTTATCAGTTCTAACACAACCTGATAAAATGCCATCCAAGTTTTCTGGGAGTTTGCGTGTTGATTCATGGCTGCCCCGAGGCGCGCGCCAAACAAAGAAAGTCATACCCATTTATGTTCTAATTAATATGTTTATGAAAGTTTTCGCTTTCAAATTTATTGAATAACAAACCCAACTAATTAGATTATTTCCACCGACGGAGCAGCTCTGCCTCCTTGAAACGTTCATATTAATCCGAACTGCCCCACTCGGAATACGCGAATCGACTCAAAGTGTTTTAACACAAGGAAAAGAGCTACCTCGTGCATATGGAGATGGGCGATTTGCTTTATCTGAATCCGAATCTTTACGGGCAAAAGATCGAGCACATCAGGGACCCCGCCAAGAAGCAAGAAGTGAATCGAGTGGAGAGGTTGTGCAGACGACAAATGCTTCGACCCCCCGTAATCAAGGCTCATTACTGTTATTAGTGTCTGACATTTAAAGAGAAAGAGCGAAACAAATCCACCCTCCCTAAATTATGCCCGCACGGATTGAAAAGTGAACTTTTCACGGATGTTTTTAACAGAAGGAGACAGATAGTGGATTCAGTTTGCATGACAAAGTGCTCGCAATTACGCCAAATTCAGCGAAAAGAGCATATTTTATGTAATCTAGGAATCATGCTGTCATCCTGTAAAAATCCTGTTCAAGTCATGCAAATCGTGTTCGTATTGAAATCAGATTACAATAACTCCTTTTCTCCATTTGGTGAAGACAAATTTGCTTTTTGAGCAAAGTTCTCGAGGTAATCTTCCAAAAAAAAAAAAAAAAAAAGTTTACTTCCTTCGCTCTAAAACCATCTGCACAGTAAATGTCGCAGTACACAATGTGACGCGACACGACACAAACAATCCTTCAGTCATGGCTGCTTTGGCACAATGCACTACTTTTTCCTTTGAGAGTAAGGCTCCATAATCTTGGAGCAACAAGATGCTCTCCCACTGAGAAGTGAGACTGTTCTCAAATGTTCCAAGCTTCTTGATCTGTATGCGGGTCTGGCTCCAGTTCCTTCAGTCTCCCACACAGTGTGTCCCTCAGGAGGTGGCACTCATTATGCTCCATAAGACCAAAGTACGCTCTAAATTCATGGAACATGTGTCACGTATACAAGAGCAGCCGGTGGTTCGGCCAGATTCAGTGACATCCTGGAAAATGCTGAAAGACAACAAAACCATACACTGCAAAGTGTTTTTTTACTGACACTATACGCATATATAAAGATTATTTCTGCATCAGGTGCATGTCTTTTTTTTTTATCACATCTTTAACAACATCTGCGACCTCAATGGTGAAGGTCTGATTAAGTTTATGCAACTCAAAAATGATATTTAAGGCCAAGGAAAGATCACGGTCATGTTATAAAGACGCTTCAATGTCTATGTAAGTTGACAGTGCCACATTACACACATGTCAGGCACTTAAATGAGTCTATGTTTACTTACATCTTTATATACTGTTTATCTCATGTATAGTCATATAGTTATTTACATATAGATTTATTACAACTAATTATATTTCCCTGTGCATCAATTTTATTGTCTGTGTCTTTGGTTTTATAAGCCATGTTCTAATATTTTGGTCATTTGTACATGTATGATTTCTTTCTCTATATATTCACAGTAGCCCGTGTCGAAAGAATTAAATTGCCAAGGACTCCAGCGCTCCATGTAATTGCTGTGCACATGGCATCATATCGTATCGACATCGCATCTTGAATCTTAAACACTTCATGTTCAAAGCTTCACTTTAAACTGCGCAGAGGGCCAGTCGCCATTAAAAACATCAGATAAGACTTTAAAAACCATATTTGGAGTCGCGACAATGCGCGGTATCAGCTCAATAAGGGGGGATGAAGAATGGTGTTTTTATATTATCTCACTTAACCCGTAATCGGACGACCTTCAGGAAATGAGCAGTGCGCCAAATTAGTTTGTGTCGCCCTCCGTATGAATGATGTGCCTTCACACACTCTCTGCCTTTCACCCTGCCAGTCTGTCACTTTTTTGCCTCTCCGCACAGAATGAACGACTCAAGGTCAAACTCTCAACCATAAAACTGTGATTACATATTTAAACGTGTGAATCAGGTGAAGGAGTAAATCCAGTCGGACACAGTGTTGTCGTTGGAAGAATTAACGGCTCTACAAGCGGAAAAAAAAATTAAAAAAGGCTATTCTGATCTCAGTTGTACGTTACACGGATGTATTGTTGTGAATGTAAACATTTAGTTTCACATCTTTCTCTGAGCATGCTAATTAAATGAACAACAATTGGAAAAAAAACTCGTTACTTGAGCAAACTGTGACACAAGCTGAAGCGACGACAGAAAAAAAAAAAAAGAAATGACGCGTCCACGCTGTTTTTGTTCTGGAGAAACCCAACAAACAACTTTCCTCCTTCCAGCGCTTGTGGGGAAAAAATCATTATCTAATGAGAGCAATGTTTGGGGAAGCTGGAAATAGCTCAATGAATATTTTAAAGCCACTGGCTCCAGCAGCTATTTACTAAGAGCTGGTTTCAGTGCGGTTCAGGAAAAAAAAAAAAAAAATTAACAAACAGCTGGGTGGGGTGTTGGGGCGGGCGGTTAAGGCGCGTCACTTCTCAGCTTCGCATGCGGTTGATTTCCGCCGCGCTAATCTTCGCGAGACAGATCTGGGATTAGAGAATCAGGAGCATATCGCCAGGTAATCCAGCTTGTGTGTCTCGCTGGCAGAGGTCAAGCATGTCAGCGTCTGCTGCTAAATATGGCCTCCAGCCTGCGTGCCGCAGAATGGCAGCGAGAATCCGGTGGGATAAGCCTCTCCCACCAGAACGGGCGGCGTTTGTAAGCCGAGTCGCTGAAACTGGCCTTGTCGGTCGCTCCACCGCTATATTTACGAATATCCGGCGAGAGTACACACGGCATCCTCCGCGTCCAAACCTTTACGTTTCCAATCGAGCCCTCGGGAGCGCCGTAAATCTAAACGTAAGTGCTTCACTCACAAGCGCCGTAAACCTTTAATAACATGTAATCAATGCACATTTTATGAGGTCAAACGCCGCCCCTGCTGCTCTCTCTGCGCGTCATTCTTCGAAACACTTACTCCAGGAGAGCAAACAGTGGAAGGTCAGCGTTCATCCCGACAGGAGGAGCAATCCTCATCTCAGCAATCCACGTCTCACCCAAAGGTGACGCTTCGAGCAACCCCCAGCTCCGAGAAATTTAGACCCCCAACATTACACATTAAAAAAAAAACAAAAAAAAAACTGGAGGCCCTCTGCAGAGAGCGTCCAGATCAAGATCGGAGAATTACAGTATCTTGGTTGTGAACTCCCATGCCAGTTGCCTTTACACCGAGCCCGATCGATACTACCCACCCATAACAGCCCTGCAGCGTTGTGATGCAACACAGATACTGGAAAGCGTCCTGACCCGAGGAGGCAGAGGCCTTTACTGCCCAGGTTAATATAGAAGCTGAAATAAATCCTTTTATTTAGTCTGTGGGAAACGCTTCTTTCTGCTCACGATGCCTCCGAACTCTCCAACGGCACTTTTTCGACGTGAAGTACTAAACAATGACGGGACATTTTGTGCAAGACTTATTTTTATTTCTGAAATCAGGTGAAGAAAATGTAAAGCTATATAACTGTTGACCGCTGAAATGTAAATGAGTATTGACAATGTTGGTTCTTATGTGGTAATTTGAAATGGTTCAATGCTACGGTCAGCACTCCTTGAACAACTAATTCATGAGAAAGACACCAGAAAAGATTGATGTATTTATAGTGCAAGTAAAAAAATATAGTGGGTGTGCATGTGTTGGCAGTTTGAATCTTGCGTGGGAATGGCACACTGCGACTAACCAATGGAAACTATATCAAAAAGTAATTAATGCATGGGAGTATATTAAATGGCTTTTGCAAAAGTTCAACATAAAAATGAACATGGAAATAAGCTTAATAAATAAATTAAAATTGGACATTATCTGGTGTGTCTTTTTGAAGAAAAAACCTCAGCTCGGACTACAGACAGGTTAAATACAGATTCCTTTGAAAGTACCCCACATCATCATACTATAATTACATCATGCAATAACCTCTGACTCAAATCAAATGAAAACTGTCTGGCCGATGGACGGGGCCAAAAGAAATCCCCATCTACTGACTCCGAATTCCACGGCTAAAAATTACATCCAAATTAGAGATTTGCGGAGTAATCACCAGCCACTCCATCACTCTCACCCCAAACAATGCCGCGAGAGGTAGCCATCGAGCAGAGTCGTTTCCAATCCAGCGTGCTAATACAGCCTTTGCAATGTGAGGGCAACATCTTAATCTCTTACCTCATTAAGCTGTATAATGTGCAATAAAATTCTCATTCCAGGCACAGAAGCGGAGAGTGTTGACTTCGGAGTCCGGTGTTGCTGCCAGTAGCGCTGATTGTAAAATCCCACATGGACGGCGGCAGCAGCAGCAGGCGTGTTGTGTGAAAAGCAACACGCCAGAGTGTGTAAGACCATGCACTTTTAGCTGGGCTTTATGTTAATACCTGGATAATCCCTCGTTATCAATTTAGGGATAAAAACACATGAGGTGATTGCCTTTTCATAAATGATTTCTAACACGTCTTTTTGGTATGGACCACCTTACTCCTAATATTTTTCCCATTAGTGATCTGAAAAAAAATTGCAAGTGGAATTTGCTCTGGCTGAGTGAGCATGTAGGGTTTAAATGGGTGCTGAGGGTGCTGAGCATCTGCTAGAAGCAGGAGTGTTGCCGGCCACTTGGCTGCGCTGTCATCTTAATCAGTAATTCAATAAACGAATAAACATACGCGCCTCACGAAAAATCAGGAAACACGGAAACCTGCAGCACTGGGTGACATTTAAAGCCCCGGTGGAATGGGAGTTAATGTCTTTAACTTCAGTAGTGTGACATCGTACTTACAAGAGCATTAGCTGTGAATCAAATCCTTTAAATGTTATTGGATTGCTCAAAAGCAGGTGTGGTTTATCACACACGCCTCCCACTGTGATACTGCTCTGCTAATTGTTCTCTGGCAAAAAAAGGTAAAGGCTGTTTCATGTGAAAAGTGCAGGGTCACATTCGATTTTGAGTGGATATGTAACCGCCCTCAAATTCATGATGGGTCATAAGAGATGTTTTTACAGTTTATGAGATGAGGATTTTATCTAGACAGAGGAGATACATGAATAATTAACATAATGATCCAAGACTATGAATCTGTTTTTTATGGCATTGTGTCTTTAAAGATGATAATTAACAGTATATAATTAAAATATGTTGTAAAAACCTAGTTAGCTGGTGTAATTGACGTCCAAAATACAATGTCCCTCATTGATTTGATGCATTTCAGGTCGACAATTTTAAGCTTTTTTCCTCCTGTTTGATCATTGTGAATGTGTGTCTTAGTTTTTATGTTTGCTTTGCTGAAAAAAAAGAGACCTTTGTGGGACTATGAAGATCTGACTTGATCTAGTCAGTGGCAAAATTAGAGCAAAATGTTCAACTTGACACGTGAAAGATAAATTTCAATGTTGATAAAACTGACAAAAAGGAGAAGATATCCTGACTTGAGTCTATTGTAATCAGCTTGCTCTACCCAAGGTATCTTTTCTAAAATATTAAGAGGTGCTTTCAAAGGTAGTTACTGTGAGAGATACGTCCGTTTATCTTTTGGATGGTTACCTTGTGCCGAGTCTAACATTGAGGGATCATCATCAACATATCAAATTAAATATTGAAATGCATTGCGGAGGGTGCCACAATGTCAGAACTTATTTAGGACCTTTTTTTTCTTCTGTAATGGAATGATTTTTCCTTCACATCAAACTACAGTCCAGCGTCGGTCACGCAATAACAATCCATCCTGAGATATGGAATCACTTGTCAAATATAATGCATTAGGACACAAACGGGCCGTCTCATCGATCCAGTCCCAAGGGTGCTTTAAATTGTTCCACCACCACCACCAATGCATCGTAGCGGTAACAGCAAGAGAGAGAGAGAGAGTGTGTCAAGCTCAGAGCCTCCATTCACCATCCTTATCGGTGAAACATCCTTAATATATCCCAGAGATGGCAATTAACAAGCGAGATTTTGAATCTCAGAGAGACTGTTTAGGATACTCCAGACAGTCCAGATGCCTTAGATTTTCCCCGCTTGCATCGCCAACACTCTCCCCAGGGCTTTTGCCTGCTCCAGAAATTTCTGTAGGAATGCCTACGCTTCTGCTCTGTCAGTCCCAGTGATCTTCAGGAGGAATGGCCCTGAAGAGATAAGGCAGCCGGACAATGAGCATGTCCACCTGGCAAGGGGAGATGCTCCATCACGGGGCCCAGGGTTAGTAAGGTGTCAGTAGCTCTCCCGGTGTGCTACACTGAAAGAAGTGCCATATCCTCAATGGTCCCTGGCAGATACAGAAGACCTCCTGGCACAGTGAACGAAAGTGACTGTGCTGACTGCTGCGTCTGATTTTAAGCTAAACCCGGCGCCTAAAATTAAAGCTGCGCTAAGCAAGACTGTTACATAACAAGGACACACAATGTCGTGATGTGAAACACCTGAAACCAGGCCAAAGAGAGCCGCAGTCGTCCGATAGCAACAAATACCTGCAGTCCGTCGAGAAACTTGTTCCACAAACAGTACTGGTAACGCAAGCAAGAGCAACAGCAGTCCAGAATTGCAAATGTAGATGTGTGAATGTGTAGAATCTGCAGCCAAGGACCTTTTTAGATGCAACTATTTTGACACTGCAGGGACAAAAAAAACATACAATTGCAGTTAAGTGTATATTATGTGAACGTGTTTCATATTTATATATTTTTGGAGTATTTTTGGATATTTGGGTTCAATTTTCTGATGCCAAAGTGCCTGAAAACAATTTACACAAAGCCCAGGTATTCAGAGAGCCAACGATATATCA
>JAOXYL010000055.1:17097709-17114091 GCA_028564955.1 Terapon puta
AAAAAAGGGCGTGGCCTTTAGTTTGGTTTCCCATTGGCTCTCTGGGTCATGTGACCAGCTAACATAAAAACACTGCTCCTACTTCTGAGGCTTGCTCTTACAGCCTCCTCTGGGAAGGTCTTTTTCACGAGAGCTTGGACCTGAGGTGCAGGGATTTGCTCCCAACGAGCCACAAGGTGATTTCTGCCGATAAGGCCCAGCTCACGGTTGGGAAGCCGGTCCGGGTCAGGTCCCCGCTGCAGGTCAGTGAGGGTCTTCCACATCGATATGGGAAAGCTGTTTCCTTATGGAGCCGGCGCGTATGTTGTTATTTTGAGAGAATGCAAACAAAGTTGTTCGTACGCTGTCGTCTTCGATATCGCTGCACGCTGTAGCGTCCTCATCAAAAACAAAGATTCAATGATTCAAGGATTTTTTATTATGAACACATGTTAAACATGGGATTGAACGAAATTAGTAACCCTGGTCCAGGAGAAAGCCCAATGCTAAGAGTAATTTTTAGAAAAATAGAGTAGAATAGAAACTATTATAAATACAAAGCTTGTATAAATACTAAAATAGACACGATGTTAGAAGAAATAAATATAGGAATCAAACAGTAAAAGCAGTATAAACAGAAAAGGATGACAATAAAAAGAAAAACAACAGCAGTAACATTTGTGAACCAATTGCAAAATACACACATCAGTATATATTTATTTCCTTTTTTTGTTGTTATTTTAAGAGATATCAATGAAATGATGTGTTGGTTTATACAGTTTATGATGTTTGCTTCTTTTTTTAGGAAATTATTTAATATTTAATAATACAAATTTGGACTTTGGTGAAATCACAACACAGTGATAAGATTATATGATTCTAGTACAACATGACAACATTAAGTTCTCATTAAGCTGGAAGTGATGATTAGTACTCGCTCATGTTACGTAACTAAATATCTCTAGAAGGCTCAGGCGTATGCAGAACAAAAGTAGACAGCAGCCAGCAACACTGACTGGTCGGGGAACGAGCTCGGGGCTGTCAGCTTTGCGCAGCAACCATGCACGGATACCGCAGGCCGTTTGTGAGCGTTTTTATGAATGAACAATGAGATGCATCAGATTGCACTGCAAACACCCGATCGCGTCACTGTGAGATTTTCTGGAGGTTTTTTTTTTTTTTGCTGTCAAATGTGCTATTAATATACGTTGAATTGAGTTGAGCCTCCCCGGTCCTGGGAAATACAGAAGCAGTTTGACTGAGTGATTGTCACCCATCACGTCCCGCACCCCAACAGTCGAGAGGCTCCCGAGTGGAATGAATCAACAAACAGAGGCAATTCTTCAAGCGGTGCACGCGATCCACACTTCCTCAATCATCCGCTATGTGCATAAAGTGCATTATTGATTGTTGTCCCTCGGCAGATTTGATTCTTAAAGCTGCTCCCGGTAGATTCAGACGTCGACGCGGCTGCAGAAGCAACCTGAATCATGAACCCAATCAGCACCAGACTGGATGTCGCTGTTATTTACAAAAGAAGGATTTCCTTTTGTCACACACTGGTTCAACAGTGGTCATTATTCCTGTGGGCTCTGGTTATTTTTTTTGGCCTTCAAAAACAATGGGGTGGATTTTAAACCATGTTAAACCGGCTCCTCTCTTTTTAGCCTTAGGTGTTTAAACTTAGTCTAATGTTGAGTATAAAGAGAGCAGTGTGTGAAAAGGAGTAAAAAAAATACATGAATCATCCAGTTCATATGATGCTCTTGTTCTTATGGCAACTGAGAATGCCTATTAGAAAAGGTTTGCACGCAGGTGGAAATCAATGGCTTTGAAAGTCACTGTGGGTGTTCACTAATGTGTACGCCACCGCGGGCTGAGGCACAATCAGACTCCGCGGTTGCCTCAACTACAGGTAAAAATAAAAAAATTTTAAAAAAAGGAGAGGCTGCAATATTAAGAGTCCGTGCAGGGTGCTTATTCAATGCAAGGTGGCCATGGAGATCAGCCCGGGAGGTTTGCACACAATAGGCCCTGCTCTCAGCCACAGCTGCATTGAAACAGAATTCATAATCATCCTTATCGTTCCCGAGCAAACCTTTACGGAGGTGGCACAGGAACGGAGTCGAAGATGCTTTACGCTGACGGGGCGGCTTAAATGAGAGAAAAGGAGCAAATAGAACAAAAGGTGTAATAATCTTAACAGATTAAAAAAAAAAAACAGGGTGAAACAGCTTGTTATTATGGTGTTAGGGGGTATTTAGCTTCTTTTTTTTTTTATTTAGACTGACACCGTCATAAAGCTGATGAACTTCTAGGAGCCAGGTTTAATTAAAAAAAAAAAAAAAAAAAGAAGCAGTGCACTAAAAAGAAATGTCTTTAAGCGCCCAGAATTAGTCCCCAGAAAGGGTCAAAATCCTTCATTTCCCATCATGCAACTCGATAGCATCTTTCATCAGATGGTCGGGGGCCATGTATTTAAAGCTGCAGTCAACAATCCAGCTCCCCTGCCAGAATAAACATGTTGTTTTTCAGCCAAAGTCGAGATTCCCAGGTGGTGTCGCTTGAGAAATGTTTCTCAGACTTTAGGAGCCACAGAGGACATTATGCAACTCTTTCCACAGGCGGTGTTGCAGGCTTCGTTGCGAGTAAATTGACTTTGGCGAATAGAATCGGGGTTCGTTTTTTTAAATTGCACTTGTGCCATGACGATGCATATTGTCCACGTTATCTATCCATGTATTTTCATTGCTTACCGCCAATCTGTGTGATAGCACTGAAGCTAATTAAAGGTTATAAGCATATAGTTGTTCATGCACCGTGAAACTGTTTCAATCTGTGAATTCATAAAGTGTGATATAGGGAGCGGCTGCAGATGAGGGGCTGCTGCAGAAGTTTTCAAAAGTGCTGTCCTCCTTTGTCTAACGCGAAAGAAAGAGCTCTGTTTAATTTGAAAAGTCCATTATAGTGAAATAATCATAACAGCCGAGACCGAGCACGCTGAAAAGGGAGTGAGAAAACATTATTTTCTGAATTGCTGCGGAGAGGAACCTAAGACAGATTGAACGGTTACTACCTCTACAGTTTCAGCAGCTGCAAGGTCTGTATTTTCCACAAACACAAAGGACGTTTACCTCCTCAGATTTGTGAAGTAGCATATCTCTTTCTTTATAAAATGCAATATTTTTTTTGGTTTGTTTGTTTGTTTTTTTTCATTTCTGTTTTCATTTCCTGTGGAAGCCAGCGGTGAATTGGAGGCTGCATCGCAAACTGTTCCCGCCTCGACTCCCGCGAGGCCACTAAATGCGAAGCTAAATAAAGTGCACTTGAACATTGAGGCAGGAATGGCGCTTTATTATTTCACATCGTGCAGGAAATTATGAACCGTGTCGCGCTTTTCCAGGTCTTTGATGTTTAAGTGTGATGCACGAGTTGCGTCGCAGAAACAGAGGAACAAAGCAGGCTGCATTTTATTCACGACGATTGTGTTTCAGCACGAATCCTAAATGACAGTCCAATAAAGTACCATTAAGAGACTGCGGTTGTGCAAAAATGCTCCCTATGTTTTGCAGAAGCTACTTGAATATGAGTCTAATTTATTCCTAAACAACACCTCATTTGTTGGTAGCACGAAGTCTACCAACAAATTAACCGCAATAATTTCGTTCTTCCATTGAAACTGAGGGTTATAATTATCTAGTGCTGATTCTGAGGAATTATTTTCAATGCATTCAAAGTTTTCGCGAGTGCAACCACTTGAAAATAAATGAAATTACCCGATTTGTAAATGATTTCTTCCACTCAAGATAAACAGGGTGGATTGGTGCGGTGTATAGAAATGTTTTAATTAGTGTTTATTGTGGTCCAAATAATCTCTACCAAGCAAAATCTGAATATAAATAATCTAACAATATAATTTCACATCACGCTATGACACAGATGCACTAAAAATGTCTTCCAAAGAGAGTCATTTCACACTATTCTATGAATGAAACAGTTTTCAAAGAATAGGTCAATTTAACATTTTGTTAAATGTTCCTGAACCGCTTCCCTTCACTTCAGTCGAAGGTCACGATGAACCACAGGATGTTTTAAAAATTCAAAGTGAGACTGTCAGTGTAGTATCATAGTTTTAATGCCAGCCTCGTTGCATAGATAATATTAATTCATTACTGAACATTGTGCAAGCTCTAATAAGAGAGAATCACTCTTTAGAAATGAGCTGTTATGGTAATTAGGATTTATTAGATATTTATAAAGACACAGCTGGAAAGTATCTATAGCGCCAAGCTGTCCTTTTTTTTTTTTTTTTACTGCTTTTTGAAACATGAGACTCTCCAGTTTCTCCTGCATACAAAGGACATCTTTTCTTTTTTTTCCTCAGTAATGACAAAGTAAATACAGGCCCGGGGTCGTGTGTGTTGCTCGTACATTTTGAGATTAGGAGGGCGAAAGAAGGTGTATTCATTGTCATTCACTGAACTCACTTCGTCAGTGAATTGAAGTGTTGCCACCGGGGCTTCATTTAGTGTTGACCATGGCTACCTTCATGGTCAGAGTGTTAACTGAAGGCACATTGAGCCTAATCCTCTCCAAATAAATCGCCAGAAATCTATTGAGGAGCGCCGAAAGTCGAAGAATCGCTGTTAGAGACGTGATACCGACGGAGGGTCGCGCACATGCAGTCATTTGCAAACGCAAGGACATTTCAGGCCACCGTGCCATCGGGAACGGACGTTCAACTCGCAGCCGAAGTGAATTAAAGCTTTCAGAAAGCTTTCATTTACTGTTCTAACCACCCACTGTCTGCCAGGTCTTTCTGGGTAAGAAATCCTCTGGCACCTCGGAAATGAACAGTTTTATGCTTCCAGCAGCGGCGACGATTTTTTTTTTCTTTTTTTGGACTAAGTAAAAGAACTGGATTGTGACTGAGCTGCCAAACGCTACTTACATCGTCAGTGTAAAATCAAAGGAGAATGTGTTGCAGCTCTGAGCTCACCGTTTGATTGATGGGTGATGACTGAGTGCTGCAACAGCCACCGCCGGTGAGATAAACAAGGTAATAGGATAATACTGTAGGTGGACATTGCAAATCTTTGGGTGCAGCTTCTGCTACACAAAGCAAAAGAAATCTTCTCATCATCTTGTATGTAAAATCTGAGCATCCTCAGATCTGATCTGTGTCCAACAAACCAATGGGGCGGTGGAGACTGAACTTTAAATGTCATATCAAAATCTTTTAGACAAGCACTGCGCAGTGGAATCTGCAGAAAAGACTTGAAGTTATATCAACATTACATTACACGTTTGTACAAAATAAGCTCCAGTAATGGAAGGAAATATCACTTAAGCAAATTAGTTTCCAAAGCCCAAAACTTCGATCTTGAAGCAACATGTTAACACCATCAGATTTAGTGAGATACTGTAACTGTTGTCTATTTCATCTGATGTTCCCTCAGTTTGCAGTGGTGACTCTCATCTGAAAGCCATTTCCAAAAACATGCTTCAAATCTCCTTGTTAACCTTTTCAACCTGACTCATGCTGAGTGGCCGAGCTGATCAGCGAGACCTCACTTTAGATTAAAGTGGATGGCTGAAAGTCTCCAAATATGCTAAAATGATGCAAAAAACATTGCAGGTATTTCCATTTAAAGGAATGATGCAACCATAGAATATGGGGAGTCCAGTGAGTCAAATTATAGTTTTAAAATATGTAATAAAACAATGTCAGGCAGGGTGGAATAAGAAATGAAGGTGAAATTAAGGAAGAAAACTAGATGTCAGGGAGTAAAAAAAAAATTTTTTTTAGCTCGCTCATCACCTTTTGTTGACTCCGGTTGCACATTTGCCGTACAAAGTTCACAAGAGATTCGACTGACATGGGCCTGAGTAGATAATGACAGATTTTCAATCCTGAAGGGAGCGGTTCCTTAAAACAACTCCGCAACATCTGCCCGCGCTGGATGAATAAGAATGCATCGATTAGCCGGAGGAAAATCAATCGGCCAGTCGTTGTGGTTTAAGGTGACACAAGGTGATATCTTCGGACAGCCGGAAGATACGGCTTCAGTCTCCTCTCAGCCCCCGACAACAGGTAGCAAAGAGCCAAGGACAATGTAGTGTCAGATATTAGTGTCAGACTGAGCCGGGACGCCGACAGATAATCAGTTAAGCTGCTAAAATGATCGGAAAATCATTTTGCTGATTTTTCTTTTCTTTTTTCGCTGCTACTGAGCGAAAACAGCCTGCTTGGATTGGACGACCGATGGCTTATTTGTTCACTCTGTCAGCCACATAAATGCCGATCTATTGATGAGACAATTGTTTGCATCATTACATGAATGTTGAATATTACATGAGAGTTTTGAGGGCGTGTTTCTTGACATTTTCGCTCTTTAAAGCTTATTCCTGGAGATGGTTTTGGACTTTTACAACAGGAAGAACCCATCCAACTGCTGCGTATAAGTAGCACGCGATAAGTCCTCACATATGGTTACGATGTCGACTAACACGTCCTCTCTCGAGACTCTTATCACTTTTTTTTTTCTAGTTACTGAGTACATCTTTTGGCATAAAGAAGTGTTTGCACTTCCATCCCCACCCAGCCAAAGCAGGATTTACCTTAACCCAGTCAGGGCTGTACAACTATGTGACCGCCGATTTGAGCGCAGGATGGCATGAGAGCAAAAATGAGGCTTGCTGACAGTTTTTTAAATGCCAAATATCTGCCTGGCAGTGAAGGCAAGTTTCTATCCTGAGGGACATCTTGCATGGCAGGGTTTCAGCCATCTGTGAATAGGCGATCTGCTTATTTATTTAATTTTTTTTTTTTTTTTTAATTAGGGCCCCTCTCCCTGTCCTCAGCCACTTCTTTTTCAACTGTCCAAATAGTACAAACTGCCCCTGCTTTCTATGATAGCTCCCATGCAACCACGACATGGTGCATAATATAATTCAAAGGCAAAATATATATAATTTTTCATTTCATGTTGAGGAATTTAACATGTATGGTGCAGCGTTTTTACCTCCAGAGCTATTTCTCTTCCTCTTTTTTAAATGATTATTTGAGAGAGATGACAGGAAATTATGGGAACGCGAGATAAGGACCGACACGCAACAAAAGTTCCCAGCCAGACGCGGACCAGGGATGTTACAGTTCATGGTCGGCGACTTAACCCCCCCAGGCCTCCGGAGCACCCTGTTCAGAACATTTTCACTGTATAGAAAATAATTTTTTTTATCATAAGCTAACATGGGCTGTGTTTGCCATGTCTGTACAAGCCATAACAATAAAGTCTTTGTCTCTCCTTTCGTTCCTTCAGGTAGAATATACACATATAATAACAGTATATCACTATACAATCACTATCAATCTAGATCGAAAACTATCTAAACTAGGGTTGATTGCAAAAAAAAAGTATTTAGAGGAAATTAATTGTTCTTTTGTTGTAGTGGAAGAAAAATACATTTTGTATTATTCTATTTCTACCTCTCTGTGTCTCTGTATTTCATCTTAATATTCATAATATTGTATATCACTAGCTAAAATGTTGTTCCAGGGAAGGTTAATTGATCAACCAGCTTCTTTAATATTTTTACTTCTTGAATTTCTTTCTTGAATTCTTGTACGAGAGTTATGGGCGAATAATTTACGAAAAGGAAGCTGGATACTGTCTCTGTAGATGCTAATGAGACACATTGAAATGTGTTGATGCTTTTCAATTAGATACCGTGTTTGTTAAATCAGACACAAGATATTTTAACCCCCCGCCCCCATTACTCACTAAATTAATTTGTCTTTTAATCACAGCTCCTTCTCTAATGACTGGAAATGTGCCATTGTCACACCTATTTTTAAATGCCGAGACCGCTTTGAAGCTGGTGACTATAGGCCGATAATTACACTGCTGGTACTCTCAAGGGTTGGAGGGAGCGTTGTCACTGAACAACAAACAACATTTTTTATTATTATTATTTTTCTTTACATCCCATGCAGTTTGGATTTAGAGCAAATCATCCCATTGAAACTGCTACCTTGCACTTCACAGGACAAATTAAACCTGGGCTCAATAAGGGAGGAGCAGATCTATCGGCTCCTTCAAAAAACAACTTAAAATTGGTTAAAAGCTGCTCAGCTCTGCACTGACCTTCAGTCTTTTGGTCTTCGTGACTCGCTTTTTATTTAGCATACACAGATGTGATGTGCTATTCTGTGTAGCTTTGTGCTGGGTGTCTTATTTTTTTCTGTCTAACTTTGTAGTATCTTTCCATTCTCCTTTGTTTGATGTTGTCCTATTTTTTTAGCTTGACCCGCCAAGAAACTACAGATGTGATTTATCTCACAGCTATAATCTCTTATAGCGCATCAAATGGTGACTTGTATGTTCAAACTGTATGTGGTAAAAACTCAAGCAAGCAAGCAAGTAGAAGTTATATAAAATATTGTTTTAAAAAATCAGGATGCACAGTGAATAAAAGCACGTTTTCACACACGAGCAACATAACTGGATGCTCAGTTATGATGCTTTATGCATAAATACACAGGATCCTGGTGGGGAATAATTCATTACACACCACAAATGACTTTCAGGTACGCCATTTGTCTCCACAACTAGGAATGTAGATCTCCACTTTAAAAAGGAGGGTCAAAAAGTCATTACTATGGTAATGCGATGCAAAGGCCAGAGGCAAGGAGGCAACAATTGATCTTGAAATTGACATGCTGTCACCATGACTGGCCCCTACTCCATTGAGATAAACAAATGCGCTGCCTGGAAAAAAGAATAATCAATTTTGCATTCTCGAGCTCGAAAGTTGGTAAAATGATTATTTTCCATGAAGTTATCAGATGAGAAAGGAAAAAAAAAATAAAAGTGCAGTGGATATTCAAACTACTGTGAGGTTTCAAATGGATGGGTTGTTGGAAAAACTGTTCATCACCTTCACAAATGAACATATACTGTGGTAATTATCATTTATTTATTTTCTCTGAAGTCACTTATCACAGTATACGCTGGTCGGAAGACAGCCAGAAGTAACTATCTGAAGTGATTAAAATGCATCTTTATTTTGCCTTCTGCTAATGATAGATATTTTTATCTAATGTGTCTGGCTTCAAGCTGTTTCAAGGTCAAGAGGATGGAGCTGCTTCCTCCAGAGACTGTAAATACATTTAAAATTGAGAATTAAATATAGAAGTCATTCCTGCATAACAATTAAAAAAAAAAAAAACTCTTCATGTTTTCCCCCCTGCCGTTAAAATCAAACACTGAGAAACATAATTCATGTAGACATGTGTTGAAGTCGTTTATTGAATGTATACAGTACATCAACATGTAGGCAGATGACAAATTAAAGAGAAACAACATAAAGTGTCTCTGTTGGGTCACCACATGCGTTAACTCGCCAAATCTCGACAATACTTCCAATATAAGACACATTTCCTCATTTGTTGTTTTGATAATGATGGTGGCAAGGGCTATCTAACGCTAAAATCTCCCATAGGCGTTCATTATGGTTGAGATGTGGCGACTGTGAATTCTGTATTCACATCATTCTCATCCTCATCAGCCCATTTGAGTAGGACCCTGTCATCCTCCGCTCAGCATCGAAATGTTTCAGGGTAAAGGTGAACATCTCTGTATTGATTTGCAGCGACCCTTCCCTCTAAAGGCCACAAGAAAGTGCCCTGTTTGGTGTTTAGTTGGACCCAAACCATGCTAAAATGTGCCCCCCACAGCTTAACAGAGCCACCAGACCCCCTCACTGTTGGGGTCAAGGAGTCTGGTTTGTCCTTCAATTTGTCCCCTATCTGTTCCCATCGTTCTTTGGCTTTGACTGAATGCATCGGTGGTGGTGGAGAGCTTTAGCAAATTGTCACAAATGCAATCTTTTAAAAAGAAAAAAAAAAAAGCATGACTGTCTGTGTCATCAACCATCAGACAGTGAAATATTTTAGGAACCATGGAAAGTACCAATGGGATTTTCACATTGCAGCCCTTTGTGCAATCATGCAGAGCGAGCATTCAAATAGACTCCCAATTCATGTCTCAAAAGAATGACGTACTCACACATAAATATTGGCAATGGAGCATATCAGGGGCCACACTACACCTACATCATCGGGAGGTTTTTGGGTACACAACCGAAACAGCGAACGTTAATTGAAGCATGTCCAATTAAGACGTAACCTTAGCGTGCGACGTGGAGGTCAGCGGAGAAGTGGCTATTGATGGTTCACGCAGTGCTGGCTTAATCCCTCCGTCAGACATGCTGAATTTTAACTCTTATTGCAACCAAGTTGCATCATGTTGAAGAATAATGTCAGGTCACCGCTGTCTATTTGATTAGATTTCAGTTCCGGTACTCCTACATTTGCATTTCACATTGAAAGAATTAAGTCCATGCTCCTAAACAGACGTCTAATGAGCTTGAATTTCCTTATCGCTGACAAGCAACGAGCAAAAGTATAGAGCGATAGTCAAAAGCAGTGTGTCTTCAGACTAGATGTAACAAACACTCGCTCCTCTGAGCATGTGTGATAGAAATGTGCTTGATAACGAACGATGGCTATCTGGGACCTTGAGAATTTCCTCCAGCAATCACCAGCTTGGTACCAGACATAAATATTGTATGATACAAATATGTGGCGCAGAGCAAATGCTCGTTTGTTGGAGAACAGTGTGAAATGAGCACAGCCTGAAAATGCAAATAAGTGAGAGGAATAAGAAAGTAAGAGGAATACATTTCCCCACAATGAGGGGATTATGTTGTGGATACACAAGTAGGGATCTACTGAGGGGGATGAATAAGCTGGCCTTCAAGTCTGACAACCCGAGTTAAGAAGTTTTCTTCGGTGAGTAATGCTTTTATTTTAAAGAGAAAATGTGTTTTAAACTTGGCCAAACAGTTGTGACATTGAGATGTGACATGTTTTGGCTCCTCCAAAATATCCCAAAACTAAATATGAACACTTCATTTTCATGTATAGTTGTAATCTAGTTGTTTTTTCTTACATTTACTTTGATACAGTATATACGGCCCCTGTGTGTTGTTCACGTTTCTCTGCGTTACTGCCAGGTTTCTTTGTTGTTGTTGCTAAATACATTGAATCTGATCAGCTCTTCTTGGTTTTAAATTCAACCCACTAAGGTAACAAAACCAACAGGGCTCATTTGCAAGTCTGCAGCACTGCACTGAGTCACTTCTTGAAATATTTAAATTTCTTTTGGCAATTTTTTTGATTAAGGACTTCGTCTTGATGGAGCTTAATCAGAAATTACTGACTCGGGTCAGAACCTGCCACCTTTAGTCATTTGAGATGTCAGGGCTTTTGACTCGTTTATTGCCCGTGGCATGTCAAATTAAGGCACCTCACAGCAAGGGTTTTGGTAAAAATGGAGATTCATTAAAGTTCATTCTGTGGCCTCGGGGGAAATCAACAGTGATAGAGTCAAAGGGCTTTACCGTAATCCAATCTGCCCAGATATGAGTAATACAATCGGTAGTGCTTTATGAGTAATAAAGTGGGAAATATTTAGGCTGCTCAAAGACTTGAGGGGGCAATCATTGAACTGGGAAATGATTCAAATTGACAAAGACCCTCTGTCTTCGAGTCGTCACGTACATCTTGAGCCCCTGAAGTCAAATCCCTTTGTGCCTCAGGTGAGGGATGAATCTGAATTATGCTGGAAAAAGGAGGTTATTCATTGCTTTTTTTATTAACAACAGCCAATCGATTGCTGATTTTTGTGCATGAGCTGGGTTTGATTTGTTAAGCATACTTAGCTAATAAAACACAGCTTTACTGAGAATTAAAACACAAACCTACTCATCGCTGTGCCTGTGCTAATCAGAACTAATGTGCCCTCGACTTTCACCTTCACATGCCTGTCACAGAGATTCGTCTGACGCAAGCCGCTAGTGATGGCTCCGTTTTATGTCCAAATAATTAAAATGTGGGTCATCACATTCGTTTTCCACCCCAGGTCCCCAAACCTCAGAGGAGCGGTTTCAGAGTGGGAAAAAGCATTATCAGCACTCTGAGGGCAAATGTCCCTGATTTATAATGTTTTGTCAAGATTTCAGTGGGAAAGAAGCCATAAAGCTTCATTTTGCCTTTCAGTTGATCTTTAGCGTGCTCACTACTTTTTTTTGTTTTTTTCACGAGAGACCACTTTTTGTATTATTTTACCAGTGCAGTAGTAATAATATTTAGAGTTTCAATGTATGAAAGTCATTATTGTGAAGGTTTAAACGTGGGTTTCGCAGATAATTATTCATTTAAGAGAATAGAGCGCATTGTGCCTGTCAAATGGTTTATTACTTCATTAAGGCAAAGCTACCACTACCACTTAAAGGCCTTTCAAGTGGAAGCTCCTGCCTTTATTTTTTTCATTCAGTTCTTTTTGTTTTCCTTTTGTTATTTAAGAGTGGAGTTGGTGTTAAAGAAAATAGGGACTTTTGAACTATTGCTCTGTAAGTCTAATTGGATTTGTGTATGTGCTGTTTTAATTATATGGGGAAATGGGAAACACTTGATTCAGAACAATCTAATAGGCCAGCAACATACATTCATAAATGTGCCAAGTAATGCACAGTATAATCCCCAGTGCTAGAGGCAAGATATGTTTCAAATATATCTTTCATTCATCTGTCATGAAATGGAGACATTTCCCTCAAAGAAGAAATCCATCATTGTTAAACGCTGACAAATACAGGTTCCCCAACAGACCCGGACAACATGGTTTCCTGTCATACATGAGTAGTTTGAGTTACTCTTTGAACAATAAATAGCCAGCGTTAGTAGGCATTCCCACAAAGAACTGCAGAGGCTGCCGAGCACATTTTGTTTCCACCTCTGGTTTCCCGGAGGCATGTGAAACTTAAACATTTTCTTTAAATCCCATAGGCTCCAGATGCCCTCTGCACAGCAGCCGTTTCTCAAAGCTGGAAGAAATTTGAGTTTTGTACCACGCTCGGAAAAGCTTCAAATCTGCTCGATTTGTTTCATGACCTGAATGTCTACCTAGAACAATGTTGCATAACATATTGCATATTATAAGCTTCAGCCCAGTGGATGGAGATACATGGAGAAAGTGGATATGAATATTTCAGCACCCTGGACAGAGATACATGGAAAGACCTGAGAGTTTCAGCACCACGGACAGACACGCAGAGAGCCGGGGGTTTGAAAGTTTCAGAAAAATGGGTAGTGACACGTACACAAACTTAGTTGAAATGATTCAACGGTATTTAAAGCGATACGAAGCAAGTCTGAGTCAGTATTATGTAATAAATATATCTGGGCTTTGAGTTAATACAGAAAAAAGTGGCAACATTTAAACAAACTAAAGTAGCCCAGATGTAATGTTGTGGATGTTGATGTTAGCATGAGCAGTGGTTGAAGCAGTCACATGGTATTTGGGCTTTTCTAAGCTTTGACATGTGAAGTGTAGATGTCACAAAGAAACTAGAGCAACCAGATGCAAATTAATAAAGACCCCTGGTGCAAAATGTCTACATACAACGTGTCCAGAGTGTCCTGCTGAGAAATCTACATACAATCTCTACTCCAAACAAGTTCAGTTCCTCACATGCTGATATTTTTGAGTTATGTGTTTTCCTATTAAATGGTTTGTAATTGCTTTACAACTGGCCATAACATAAATGAATACCATGCCCTAAAAACTCTTTATGGTGCAGTAAAATACTTCCATGTTCATAGATGCTACATAATCAACACGGTGCTCCTCAGAGGAACCTTCCTGTCTCAGACGTGATCATCATGCGTGATGAGATCAGAGACTTAACAAAGAAGCCACAGCAACAGACTCTAACTTCACGGTCCATGTAGTATGCTCACAACATACACATTGCTGGGACAGATGGACCAGGGGTTTCTGTACATTGAAGTGGCATGTGCACCTTATTCCACATCGCCATGCTCGCCGTCACATATGCTCACCACTACACAGCCTGTTCGAATGTACCTACATACATACATAGAAAGTCAATGATGTGTGGGGGGATGTTTAAACTACTCTATAAATGAGATGGTGATAATGGTATGATCCCATGCATGATTACGCATCAGCATAACATGCAAAGGAGTGACAGTTTATACAGTGCCGTGTAGCGCAGCCTGCTAAATGGATGCTTGCCTGAGTTTTTATAATCAATAATGATGATGATAATAATTCATGTCTTGTATCTCCTTACAAGTTTCACTAACGATTCCCCATTATAACCTGAATTATAGGAAAAATAAGGTGTTCATTTTTTGCCTTTGATCAGGAAAATAGTTGCTTTGCAGTATATTTGTATGCAGTAACAATTGGCTTTTTTTATTGAAACTAAATTATCTATCAGCACAGCAGTTTCTCTGCGTGCATTTTTTCACCTCACAGCGCTGACTGCTGAGTGCATTATTATTTATGCATGATTACATATAGCCCTGTATGAGTTCAAAATGATCAAAGAGTGCTAAATTAGCTGTGATTGAGATGGACCTAAATTCTGGCTTGGCTGTGATTTGACCCACACTGTTTTGTTGTGTGGTTTTAATCTCCTACTGACAAAGAAAAAGAAACACTTTTCCAGCCCATCAATTTAAGCTCCAATGTGGCTCAGAGGAGCGCCAACTGCATCGAGCAGCATGGGCTCAAGAATTAAACACCCCAATACAATGATATTTATTAATCTGGGGAAGGTTTGCTGAGTATGCGTTCTTCTTTTCCTGCACTGGCCTGCTTCACAGTCACACATACACTGTACTTCTAAGCTCTTTAGTGAAACCACAGTCTTACATGCCACAGTTTATAGCGCTTGAGGCCACTGAGCACTTTGGGGACACATGCCTTGCACAAGAGCATATGATTCATTTCTCCCGGTGGAAGGATTTAAGCCAGAAACCCCTTGTCTCTAATCTTTAGTCTAAGCATCCCACTGTCTGAGCCATTCTGCTGAGTGGCACTGTTCGAATATTTCTGCGTTGCTCAAAGGAATGAGAAATAGAAAACAAACAGCAGGCCACAATGAATCTCTGGCACAGGAAGGGGTGAGACCACAACATGGCCGGTGGGGCTACACACCACATGCACGGTGGCAACAAACCCCATTGCCCCAGCGGCTCTGCGGCGCATAAAGCCGAAGCTGAGCTGCTGCAGTCAGCCTCCTGGCAGCAACACAGGAGCTGCCAGTCATCAGAGAAATGGCTGAGCCTGCACAGAAATGACTGGTTCCTTCACTCCTAAAAGAGGTAAACTAGTTCCCCTCGAGGGCGGTTGGTCCCTCTATGAGCGCATGCTGAACTCACCAGTGGTGATCATCAGCACTAGAAGTGATGTGCATGCGCTACTGGTGAATGTAGGTGGGGGAGATGTCATTCTAATCATTTGCTACCCCACAGGACGAGGCGAGCTCAGAGCTTCACCACACAGAGTCTTTACTGAAGCACATCATGAATCAGACAGTGTTACAGCTACATTTGCCCTGCAAAAGTTCGGGTTAAACTAGAGAGGGAACAAATAGTTCCTCTTCCATAGGACAGTGTTTTTTCAGCTAGAAACCTGGGCTGTGCTAACCGTGTGATGCATGACATCCCCTTTCATTTCAAGAGGCAAAGAAACAGGTAAACTCCTTTCGCTGACTACGATGATGATGCAAAATGATGATTGGTGGGAAAGGTTGGCAGCCTGAGATTCTCTCCGGAGTACAGATAAACTGTCAGGAGACCAGTTGTTTTCTGCCACAGATTTGGTGCCAATGGCCACCATCAGGTCCCATTTACAGAACACGATAAAATGTGCCCAGTACATTCCAGCAGCCGATGGAGAGCATGTTCGGGGACCGGCACAGCCATTCCCCACTGCTCTGTCTCAGTGATTGTTATGGTACAACACTGATTCTCAACACACAACAAAGCTGTATTCATCCACAGTGGATCAGAGCCGCGGTTGCCTAGACCCGGGCTTGAGTCATCGAAAGCAAGAGGGTTTGAAGGCCGATTTCAGAACCCCAGGATAGGATGTATCCAGCGTTGACATTGTGCCTTCTTGCCTCTTCTCTCTTACTGCAAACACCATGACTCCCCTTATGTGTGGCTGTAAATCTCAATTTTCCCAGTAGGTTCTCACATCAGCTTCTAACTAATGCTAGGCTATCGAAGAGTGTTGTTTGATATCTGTACTCTGTAACTGTTATGTTCCAGATGCCTCCTCCACTCCCACATGAGCCCTGCAGGACTGCCCCAAGGCCTGTGCAAAGAAGCAAGTTCAACATACACAGGACGTCTTATGGTTACTGACTTCACGACCGTAAACGTAACAGCTGCACTCTTACTTAGCAGCCACACAGTGCAGAGTTTCCAACTTTAGCTATGTGTGTTAAAAAAAGGGGGTGGT
>JAOXYL010000055.1:17119017-17131055 GCA_028564955.1 Terapon puta
TTTTTTAGTTTTTTATCTTTTTTATATATATATATATATATATATATATATATATATATATATATATATATATACATATACATATATAAAGGTGGCATTACCCTTTCCCACCCCCAGGATTTTCCCACCTGAGGTGTTCATACAGACCACCTGTCAGACTGAGCCAATCTCTCTCTGTGGCCGTCTCTTATAGATTTCTGCAAGATCTATAAGAGACTCATAGGAAAGTAAATGAGCTGGACTGGCACAGAAAATGTAAAGTGGCTTGGAAGAAAGAAAGAAAAGAGAATTACCCTCTAGACTTAAGAGATTAGCATCTTCGCAATATCTTATCACCTTCAGACCATACCAGGAGATGAGTATGGACTGGCTGAAGTTGGACAAAGATAGCAGAAAATTCTTATTTACCCATTAGGCCCATTGATCAAAGTAAACACAGTCCAAGAGACGCCCCATGTGGAATGAATCAATGAGGATCAATGAAATCAGACCAAACAGGCCACAGCCTGTAAATATCAAAGGTCGATGCGCCTGGCCAGCGTATCACAGCAGAATAATAAGCACGGTGAAATTCATCAAAAAAGTTGTTCTCAAGCCACCCAGAATTTAAAACCATGTAAAGTTTGTTTTAAAGGAATAAAATAACCTGGTGTTCATTACTAAGCACATTATTATAACCCCTAAAATAGAGGCAAGCAGACGTATGAATCACTGAGGCTCAGCTGGCGAAGGTGTTTACAAAGTGAAGGCAGCGTCTCGGGTTTGCCTGGAACCGTTCTCGCTTTGTTACGCCCCCTCTCACACATCTCTTCTGTCTTTTCACTTCCAGCTGACTAATGATGAAGAAATGGCATCAAAGAAATCTTTTAAAGGGCACTTCCCCAGACATTACTCGGAGGATTCGGTGCTCCTCGGGGAGACGTCGTTTTAAAATCTGCTTTTAAGGCATGCAAAGCCTCAAAGGTGGGAAACGAGGAAGGGCTTCAGATTTTTCAAACTTTTTTTTCTCCCTCTTTGCTTTTTCGCATCGCTCAATTAAACATTTCATCATATAGCGCTATGGGAAAAAAACGATTTTACCAAAATAAAATCTTAATAAAAGGACCAGCATGGGTATTTTTATGCAGAAAAAATAGTGCTTCAAGACTACTAAGATAGTAGTTCAAGACGCTTCACTCTTTCTTTAAAAGTCAGCGAGTTTGCCCTTAACACTTTTAGGAGAATCTACCAGCCGTTTTGAGAACGGTGCCACTGATGGTTCGTTCTCAAACTTTACCTGACAGGGGCGCACAAAAACCAAATAAGTCAAGCAGATGTCAGCCTCTCAATGTTGGACTCGATGTTAGAGTTTCCTCTGAAGGTTCAATACACGAGAGGAAAGACTAGTTTTTTTAGCTTTAGCTTTTTTTAGCTTTTTCTATCTGAATCAATTGCGCGACAAACGGGGAAAAACAAAAACTGCTCAAAGTTATTTGACCATGCAGCTTTGCCTCTGTTATGATTATTGTATTCCAGCATCAGGTGGCAGCTGGGTAATCACAGGTATCTGCTGGAGGCATTTTTAATCCACCGCTATATGGAAAGTGCAACAATGAAATCCTGTTAACTCTGAAGCCCAGATGCAGGCCATCCATTGCTAATAGCCCCATTCAAACACGAGCAGCTTTGTGTTTATTATTAATGAATTATACCTCAGCCTCTGTGCTTCATGATTTTATTTCAATAATGGAATTACCTGAACCTCTTGTGGCCTGAGTGCAATCGTGCAAGGTCAAGATTTAACTATTTGTCAGTGTCTGATTTAGCAAAGAAGGGAAAAAAATGTTTTGCGATAAACATGCGGACCTACAAAGTCATCAGACAACTACAAATAGACCGGTGTGATCCATGTGATTCATGTACGTGTGCTCACTGTAAAGGTGTGAAAGTCTGGAGAACATAGCTAGAATAAAAGAGAGACGTGTCCAAATTAAAAGTTACTGGGGTTTCATGTTGGTAGGAGACAAAAACTTTGATATCATGTCTTATGATTAAGCCTTAAATCTGAATCTAAATCAACCTAAATGCCTCAGCAGTTCTACGCTAAGACGAGTGCAACCAAGGGTCATAAAGCAGAGGAGGTGACGCACAACTCAAACGTTTAAATAAGGCATTGTGCAGCTACTGTTTACTTGACATGGAGATTGAAGACATTCTTCTTCTTTTCCATTCTATTTGACTGCATTGGGTTCGTTTTACTCAGTGAAACTCTGTTGAACTGTAGCTGGTAATCCAAAAAGGAAGTGGGTTGTTATCACGAGCACAATCTTCTGTAGTCAGCCCTCCAATTTAAAAAGTCTGGCACACTTGACGCAGGGAGGTGGTAGATAAAGGGTGGAGATTAAAAAGGCTGCTATAACAGGCGATCTGAAACTCACTAACATGAGAGCTCAGACTCCTGCGGCTAAAAATATTTACCAAGCG
The DNA here is from genome assembly GCA_028564955.1 of Terapon puta. Lineage (NCBI taxonomy): Eukaryota > Metazoa > Chordata > Actinopteri > Centrarchiformes > Terapontidae > Terapon > Terapon puta. The sequence continues at coordinate 17,121,481 of JAOXYL010000055.1, forward strand.
TGCACGTAATGTGGTGCGTAATCACATCCAGGTTTCATTAACGTGCCACGGATGAAATAAATGTACTGAGGCTAAAATAAAACAGGAAATCATTTCTCTGCGGTGCAAATAGAAATTGAGCCATCCATAAGGTGCAACATAAGCTTTGGCATGGGCCTGTTGCAGAAAAAAACAACAACAAAAAATAGAAACTAAAAAGACATCTGCTCACGCTGATTGATTGACAGGTTATCTCTTGGAAGTGGAGTGCATAAACACCTTTTGTTGGCTGTGACAAGTTAGCACTAAAATGTTGCCAGAAGGGGGAAAAAAAGCTTTATTTTAAAGTCACGGAAAGTCCTATGCAGTGCATGTCAAAAAAATAAACAAAAAATACATCTTATGAATGCGTCGAACAACAGTCTTGCCGTTTTCATACCAAACCATGATTTTTTTTTTTCCAAAAACATATAAGCCGAGACATTTCTTTCCCCTTGATGATATTTGTGTCACATTCAGCCTTTATAACACAATTCACCTGCAGTAAAAATACGTTCCAGTGAACCTAGGAAGGTGCCAATTACGCAAAAAAAGGAAATAAACATATTTGTTTATCAGTCCAAATCAATTACAGCGCAAGAGTGGTTAAATCTGCTTGCTCACAGGCTGTTTTACCCAGTAAACATCACTGTTTGAGTTACTTTTACCCCACCTAACTCAACAGCAAAATCTCAACAGTATACCTCTCTGAACCAGCCTCTTTGAAATCCAGCTGTGTTGACAATCTTGCGTCAGACTTCGGCTTCAGTGCACCTCAACGCTCTCTTATGTACCTCCACATCAACAGCCAGCCTCGCTGAGATCTTACACATTCCACGTCTCCCTTCCTTTTTCCCTTTTGCTCTCTCCTGCAGCCTGCTCTACACCTGCTGCATTATGAAACAGAAAAGCGAACACAAAAATAACGCAAAGGTATGCCACAGTATATCAATTCAATTCGCTTCCCCCAGGCAGGGGTCGCATATCAATCTGTGGCCACATACTGCTGTGTGTGTACAGTACATGTGAATGAGACAGAGACAGAAGCACGCAAGACAATTCCTTCCAAAATAAAAGGCTCAGAAGACTCCTCAGCTTGCTCACATTTACATATTTTAACATATCTTGTTTTTAATCAACTTCACTCAAACACACTCTGCAGGTAAAACCAATGAAATGGAAAACAGTGACTGATGTAGTCCATTTGAATTAGCATTTATGGACATGCCAAATATCAATACCCGGAGCCAATGTGTGTTTTTCAAGTAAGAAACACGGATATCTAATTGAGAGCACATGACGTAGAATGTAGCTACAGCTTTTAAATAAAAAAGAGAAAATGTTGTGAAGCCTCGTTCCACAACAGGATGTGTCCATGCAGCATAAAACATAAAAAAAGGGGGTGAGATCCTGTTATTATGCTTCCGTTTGGCAAAGCAACACAGTCCAGTTTCCTTTGAGCTCCACCAAGAGTCCAGTGATTGAACTCACATGAGAAGCCTCACCGTTTCTCTTCATGAGTGGATAAAGGCAGAACAGCCCGCTGAAAGGGTGAATGGTAAGAGTGTGTGAGTGTGAGTGTGTGTGTCGTGGGGATGTTGGGATTAGTGACTCGCGTGGGGACATTAAACTTTATTGCATGCCAACGACCGGCGCTCCAACAATTTCAAATGTACCCCTGATGTGTTACGATTGTCACTTTTTTTTCTCTTTTTCTTTTTTTTTTCACTAAGCTACCATAGCAACAGTTTCACCGTGCCTTTTGCTCCAAAAAAGCAAATCATCTGGTTGCAAAATAATAAAAAAAAGGTAAATTATGCAGTGAATTAGGAGGCGGATCAGCCGCAAGACTTTAAAAAGATGCATGCAGCCGGCACCACATTTCACACGCCACAAACTCGGAATCTCATGAAGGCAAAGTAGCACTTTGTTTTGCTCTCGCCTTACCTGTGCAGCTTGACGTAGAGTTCCAGATGGACGGTTTATAGACGCCTGATACCTCAGGTTGTGGATGCTGTGCTGGAGTGCACGCGGCAGTAAGTAGCAGCAGCAGTGGGAGCAAGGAGACAGGAGGGGCGGAGAGGAGAAGGGGGGGGGAGAAGAAGAAAAAAAAAAGGGAGGAGGACGAAGGCGCAAATGCTGAATTATGGATGTGGAGGGTGGGTGGGGGGGAGAGAGAGAGACAGAGAGAGAAAGAGAAAGAGAAAGAGAAAGAGAGAGGGAGAGGGATTCCTTTGCCGCCCTTACTCCCCAGATCGCAGAGCGTGAATCATCTTCTGCATGGATCAAATGGCACAGTCCACCGAAGGGCTGGGTCGGCGCAGTGAGCAGAGCATAGGGTATCTGCCGAGGCTGGGATGGGTTGTAATAAGGGGTGGAGGGAGGGGTGGATGAAGGGGGGGGTGGGGGGGGTTAAGCTATATGAGAGGCAGCACAGCACAGGGGTGTTACAGAGGAGCCATTCGTCAGCTAAAAACACTCGGCAAATAGTTTCTCGGTCTCCGCTTTGACTACACTCGCGCGCACACGCCGAGTCGATCCCGGTGTGTCTAATCAGTTTATCCTCTGTCTGCAGCTAACAGTCCTCCACTTAACCAGGTAATCAATACCTGGGATTCTTTATAGCAGCCGCCTTTAGATATCCCACCCCTCACTTTGAGACAATTTATTCTCTCCACCTCCACCCAGACTTCCTGAATCTTTTTTTGGCTGCAGCGGTTTCCTCTAACGTAGTTGCACACGCCGACATAATCTTCAGCCCTTTTATATCATTCCTGTTATGGAGAGTTGCTGAGCTAGGCTATTAGAAAGTCTGATCATCTCTATCAAATCAGCTTCCTGATCCAGTTAGATTGATGTATATGCACTATGCATTACATTAGAGTTCTTCCCCAAAAAACACCAAAAACCAAGTTTTTAGGATGACTGTGGTGTGTGGTCATGATGCATGTTCTGTGTATAAGATGTTTAAGATATTACCGTATTTTCTGGACTATAAGTTGCTTCGGAGTATGTCACACCAGCCAAAAAATGCATGATGAAGAACAAAAAAACAGGAAATTTATTTAGTAAAATCAAGAACAGACATTTCATTTTGAACAGTAAGTTTTAGTAATAACAACAGATTAGAGAACAACAGGCTGAATGGGTGTCTGTATGTTAATGTGACACATTAACAGATATTCAGATAACTGTAGCATAAACAACATAAGTTTACCAAACTCTTGAAACACTCTAAATCACTAAATCCATTTAATTCTTCATCCTCTTTGTCACTTCTGAGCAACTCTGCCAACTCCGGAGGTAAACAGAGCGCTGCTTCTTCTTCTGCATGGCTGTCTCATACTCACTCGTTGAAATTACCTTATATATTGTAATGTAATCTCACCTGAGGATAAGTCGCAGGACCAGCCAAACCATGAAAAAAGTGCGACTTATAGTCTGAAAAATACGTTAACTTGTAGTTGTTTCTAGCCACCCAACTAAATCTGTAATTCATGCTCAGTTTTGTTCTCCACCAACTCCAGAGGGAAATATTTTTCTCTTTTTCTGCTACATCATGTTTCCTAGCAAAATGGATACCACTCTGTTATCTGGTGCTGGGATGTGGTAAACCAGACCAATGACATAGTTGGACAATTATCCTTAGTGTCGTTACAAAAGACCCCTCTCACATTACACATGGTCTTTTCGCCCATTGTTAATACAACACTATTGATTAGTGCAGCTTCACTTTGCCAAGCTTGTCAATTTACCATCCAGTTCCTGTTTCTGTCTTGCAAGCGAACACAAAAAGTCCTTTAGTAGCACTACTTTCCGGTGCCTTTATTCTCCAGTCCAACTTTTCTGCTGCTTGCCAGTCCACATCTGATAAATATCTCTCCCTCAACACCCCTGAGTGAGTGTCCATTAAAACCTCCTAAAACATCTTCTGGCTCTGTCTGGCTCTGCAGTCCTGACAACTGTCAGCCTCTCTTAAAAGCCTGTTCGGAGCTGGAGGTCGTTGAGACAGATTCCCCTTTTGTTTTGCAGCACCTATGCCAACAGACTTAATCAACACAAAACGCAACGTAAAATGCATCTGCACCGCCGCTCAACCCAGACAAAAGGTTCTGTGGTTTGCAACCCGAGCCCGCTCTCTTCCTCCATCCCAGTGTTCGTTACATTACATTGCATTATCATGCAGCTTCACCGCCTCCATTGTGCTCGGCGTGGAAGCTGTAATATACAGCAAAATAAAATAAACTGGCTCAAGTGATCATTTCCTGCATTGATTGAGTGTTTCAACAAACTCAACACTGCATTATAGGAGTGCACTGTGGGGGTTGCTGCTCTCCGTCTTCCATCTCAGAGCAATATTCAGCTTTGAGAGTGCAATATTTTATGGGTGATGGACAAGTGATCGCTGAGAAGTGCGGTGCAAGGACATCGCGGCGATGGCTGCTTAGGCGCAAGCGTGGAGGCAAAATGAAAAAATTGTGATCTTGTGACCACTTGAATACTGTATTTAGTGCTTTTACTGGACAGTGTGTCGCTGCCTGTCATGTACTGTGTTAAAACCAGAAACTGTCGGGTATGTAATTGCGGCTTACAATCTACTAGTGTTTATGAAAATGTATATAATAAATAATAACTTCATAATAATGCCCTTTTTCCTCTCAAACCCTTCAGTTTTCCTCGACCTTCCATATGTCTGTTTTCATTGCTATAGTGATGGCAGTGTTATTTATGAGTAAATCCAAGACACACACATTCTCTAAGTCTTAAATCTGTTTTCTGTTATTTACCATGAGTGGTGGGTGATTTGGCTGATTGCGGTCCGCAGTTTAAGGAATAGTTGAACACATGTGCCCATCGAATACCAATAAGCGGAACCGGTCGCCCGGCGTCCTCGCTCCACGCCCGACCTGAAAGCCGGAATTGATGCAAACTGTTCTATCTTTATCTCAATCTATACAATCAGGTGTGATGCCTCTTCAAGTGTGCGTCATTATATTGACGGCGCCGAGGAGCATTTGTCTCCCTCGGAGCGCGCCCTCGGCTCCGTGATTGAGCTTTACACCTGTGTTTTCATCCCTGTTCGGTTTCTGCCTTGTTGAACCTACCCTCAGCCTCTCCTGTGCTACCCGCCGCAGCTCCTTCCCCTATCAATGTCAGGCTGTCAGAGCGGGAGGCGGCGGCGGCGGCGGCTGCTCAGCTCAGCCATGCGTCCGCAATCATTCCGGCTGTTGCGGCGCTGATTGGTGCTCCCGTGTCGGGCCCGGCTGTAGGTGACTGATCAGCCGTTCTCCGGGATACACAAGTCTGCCGTTGATCAATTGCCCCATTAATCCGGCAGCAGAATGGATAATGCACAGCTAGCAGGGATACACACTCCAGAACAGTGACACGGGCACGTGTTCTCGCTTTGCAGGCCTTGTAGAACAACCCCTGAGGTTGTTTCAGGGGAAAAAAAAGTAAGTCTCACGCTGATGATGATGTCCTCTCTACTCAATTTGCATAATGCGGTGCCCATGTTGGAGCTGAATATTACCTTGCCCTACAAGAAGCAAGACTCCGGCTTATGAGCAATGATGAAACAATCGCTCAATTCTTTTAGAGCAAAATAAGCAAAGGTTTTGGAAATGTTGTCAATTTAAACATCTGCTTTACTACAGTCACTTTTTTTTTCTCAGCGCAGACAGGATGACATGAGGTGTGTGAAACCATACATTAGGCATGAAAATGATTCCTCCCCGCGCCGCCTGGTTTTCAGCCCGACTGGACAGCAGGTCTAACACTGCACTTCACATGTATGGATTTCAGACTGTCAGACGGCCTCTTGTACTCTCCTTTCTCTTGTGCTGAGAACACAGTTAACACACCGCAGCTGTCGACACTGACTGAGTAGTTCATTTCCCTGTTTCGGCTGCTTTTCGCATTTTAAAATGAAGCGGTGTTTGGAAGCTGGAGGCAGTCGGGCGAGCTTTTCCCCGCTTTTAATCCAAGGGAAAGTGAAGAAAATAACATCAAATGAACACGTTTGCGCGCATTTTTTAACATGCTCATGTCGCACCGCTGGGTGACTCGTAGTCTCGAATCTCTCACAGGGATGGCAGCTCTGTTGAGACACAATGCACCGCCACCTTGTCTCCTCTCAGTCTGGATGTGTTAACAGAGGGAAAGGAGAGGGAGAAGGGTGTGATCCCGCAAGACAAGACCATGTGGCCCCGCTGTCGCAAGTATATAAATTCCCCTTTCATTCTTCCCGTCTCAGCAAAAAGAGGAACTAACATGCAGCTCAAGGAGGAGTCGAAATGTCTCCGAACTGTGAAAAGTGGCGTAGTTTGGCTGCGATAAAACAGGTTTTTATGGGGTTTTTTTTTCATGATTGTGTTAGTTATCAATAACAAGGGCCTGTTTATCTGTCCACACCTAATTTCTACGATCAACCAATTCTTCTCCTCCCTCGCTCTCGACATCGATCCAAAATAATGTAATAAATAATAATAATTATGCTGATGACTTGTTTTGAAGTGATTTTTTTTCCTCCCCGTGCACTCTCATAATGAAATAAACCCACAACGTGACAGTGGTGACGTGCAAATCGTCAATACGTGTTAAGCGCTGACGGACGTTTACTTTGTGAAAGTCCAACTTTTAGGAGAGGGTAATATTTCTGTGGCAGTACTCGATCATTGTAAGTGTGATCGCTGCAAAACTTTGTGGGCAGTGGAATATTTTAGCCACTGATTCAAATAAAATCGAATGTATATTTAATGAAGCTGAAATTAACCGACGCGCTTTCCAGCTCGTTGTATCGTCCTCTCACAATTTGAGGAAACATGTTTTAAGCTTCAGATGTTTCATTTATGGTGCACCCATAGTGATTCATCTGCAAGAAGCATAAGGACACATTCAAATGTAAAAGATAAACAACTGACTCGCTTGTAGTTTTAGAAGATTTTTCTTTTCAAGTCAGCAGCTATAATAAGAAAAAAGGAAATATGAGTCAAGCGACTCTCTGTTCGTGCGTTGACTCTGCCTTAGTCACTGTTTCTCGCCGAGTTTCTCTCTCATTTATTTTGGCGCCTCAGTGATCTAAAATTAAGGACTGCAATTCAGCGCTTATTTCCCTTGCAGAACCACTCTCGAATATAATTTTTGTTTTCGTGTCGTTTCTATTTATGATCCCCCTTTTCTTGTTCTTACAGGCCGTCTCCACACAAAACACCAAAATCATACAGCTGCTTCCTAAGCTGCACAGTGTGCATGCTGGATATAAAGTGCTGCTTTGATAATCAGTGTGCATCAAGCTGTGTATATCTAAACTGATCTTTAACTAAGATTAAATACATAGTTATTCAACTGTATTCCTGAAACAGCCACAGTTCATTTAAATGTTCTCATCTATAGGCTCCTGACTTATTTTGTGCATTACGTTAAGGGAAACTTCTTTCTTCTTCTTTCAGTGTTTAATGTCAGCACGCTTCAGGATGAAACGCCTCATAGTCAAAAAAAAGCGAGAATATGTGTGTAGCATGAAACGGGGGAAACAGTGAGAGAGTTTCTGCTTAAAAAGTGAACAGTCAGAAGTGCCGACTTTGAACTTACTGTCGATTCCACTCAGCTGAGTGAGTGCCGGAGCAGAAAGAGGAAGCGCGGCAACAATAATGTAAGTCTTGCCTGCATCTGACATAACACAGCTTTTGATGGGTCTCTTGTACGGCAGCAAGTCATGAGAGAAGATGAGAAACGCAACAACTGTCAGTAGTTTTTTAACCAATATACACCGAAAAACAAATACCTAATTATCAAGTAAGACCAGATGCACGTAAACATGCCTAAAAACACGCTGGAAAAATACAATTATCCATGTAAATGCAGAGAAATTCTTAAAGATCCTGGCAAAAGAAAGGTCCACTGAAACATTTTGCTTCACGTTTTCTGCTAAATTCAGTCACCAACACCTCCGTTTAACCAATATCTGCATGCATCACTAACCCTTACACAGCCAGTACACAGCCTAGATAGCATAAGAGGAAGAGCTAAAGGATTTTCACACTTGACATGTTTTCAATATGTTTTTTTTAAACTATGTATCGTATAAAACTTCATCTTGTTTTGTAAAGATCGGTGCAGGTTACCTCGGGTTAAGCTCCCTTTATTGAAGTGGGCTGCAGAGTCGTTCATAACACAAAAGCAGTGCAAAGTGCAAAGCAATGGTGAAATCTGTGAACTCGTGCGGGCTCGAAAAGCTCACTAATTTGCCGTATTTCCTCGTATCTTTATTTTCCAGTGTGAGCACCAAGCGGAAGGTGATTAATGTCAGAAAGTCGGTAAACAAAAACAGGGACTGGATCTGGCTCAAACCTCAGACCGCGTTAGAACTTAGTAATGAATAAAATCCTTACGAATCCATGTGACTTTTGTTTACAACCGCCGCTTCCCTTGTAATTAGGAAATGTGAACCTTAATGAACTAAATACAGAGATGCAAGTTTTATAATAACACGCACACACATACAAAAAAAAAATTTAATCAAGTCATAAATTTACACTTCAATGGGAGAACACGTTTAGTATTTATTTTCACACTTCAAGATCTCTCACCTGATTATTGCTTTTTTCCCCTAATTATGCTCCCCAATGAGTCGCTACCATTACATCCCCGCTGAGCTGACGCGCGTATATCCAGGAGCGACCGGCGAGCCACGTCTCAGTCATTAATTAAGGAGATAAAGCTGAGCAATGCGCTCGCTCATTAGCCCGCAGAGTGACTGGGCGCGCCGCTCGCCGCCGCTCTCTCCCCGGACAATATCAAGGTCGCCGTCTGCAAAGCGACTCTGCTCCGTTAGCGGAAAAAAAAATTCATGCGCCGCTTGCATCCCATCAGGCACGCGGCCACCTTGGTCTGCAGAATTATCCGATCATTACGGAGCAGTTCGAACATAATGGCCGAAATGTGGCCCACTTTCATGCAGTTACTGAGGTTGCAGCGCGTCCTGGGTTTTCCCCCCTCCCTTGTCAGTTTAGCTTTATTGCTCTTCCCAGTATTGACAGGGCACTACATTTATATTACTCCGCATAAACACTACAAAACGTAACCTAAATGTATGCCCCCTCTATACATCCACTCACTCTGCCCTGAGTGTCCCTGACACGAATAAATGAATCTATACAAGGTGGAGGAACGGCGAGTGGGGAAGGAGCGGGACTCTCGCCCGCAAGCCCTCTATCATCCTGTCTCCCAATCACCCACGATGATTGAGGCCAATCAGCGGCATCAGGGCCCACCTCTTTGCTCTCCACTCTCCTCCATTTGTGACCCACTGTAGAAAGCATTAGCCCCCAATGCAGCTCCGGCTGCAGAACCATCGCACACGGCGGCCGCGCTTAATTGAGGTTTTTCTAAATCCTCTCGTCCTTACCTATTGCTCAATCATTTCCAAGATTGTATCATACATAAACACTGTGACTTACATATATATATTTATTTATATGTGTGTGTGTGTGCCTGCAGAAATATGCCAAGAGGAAATATTTCCTACACCTTTGAGATTATGGCTCGATGCAAAG
>JAOXYL010000055.1:17161630-17172488 GCA_028564955.1 Terapon puta
TGACTGACTGACTGACTGACTGACTGCTGTAGATCCTCGCTTGATGAGAACAGTTCCTCGGCTTTTGCTAAATAATTAAAAGTCTCAGCCCACCCTTTCATTAGGCGCCTGGGCTTTTCTGATTGGTCGATGTGGAAGCGACTTGTGCGGGGATATAAGTCAGTTTCGTGGACAAATAACGCAATAAATATGCCGTTCTGAAAGCGCACTTTATGTATTTTCCATAAAACTTTGTAAGGGTAAAAAAAAAACAAAAAAATTGTGAGGGGTTTGAAAAACAGCTTAACTTACTCTTGCGGTCGAAGCACAAGCATTTGTCCCCTTCAAAAAATGCACTTCTGAATCAGTTCAATCAGCAGCTCGGCCATCTATCACAGCAGCAGTAAAGTGACGCAGCCACAACACCGGCTCATTCCAAGAGGTCTGGAGAAAATCAAGTTAGAGACCGCTGAATGGGTGCTCTGCGTGGAGCACAAGGTTGCAATTGGATTGGCTGCGAGTTTGGGGAAAAGTTTTTTTTTTTTTTTCTGCACACACACCCACGGAGGAGGCTCTTTTTGGTCTGTTTATTGGACCGGACAGGGCAAGTTCTCAATTATTACAATGCAATCTACAGGACTGTACACAGCCTTCCAGTGTGGCTCAAAATAAAAAAAAAGAAAACCAGTGGAAACTTTGGGTCAAGCAAGGGTCCTGTTTTGGCTGCTGTTTGCTTGTTACAGCACATCCAGAGCAGGACGCATCACCTTTACATTCAGATGTGGACAAAAGTTTGGTTTAGCAAGCACAGCCAGCAGTCAGTGACATAATGAATGAGGGGAAGAAATCTATGATAATCTAATTCTGTCCTCATATCAATAATGCTGCATCAGTTTGTTGTGATGAATGCGAAAGGAATTGGAGGACAAAACATGGAGAGTAAAATCCTTTTTTTAGAATAATAATCTCTGTGTTGGTTTGGAGACAAGATTATTATTTGCAAAGGTCACCAGGATGGTTTTCCCGTGGAAGAAAAACAAAAAAAAACAAGTGATAATGAGGTGAAAAGTGTGAGATGAGATGTCAGTCGTGAGGAGAAATCTATATTTCACATGAGAAAGCCAGGATAGATTCATGCAGAATCAGTCTTTATTAGCCAATAAGCAGCTTCTGTGAAATTATAATGACCAGCTCAAGGACTGAAAGTGTGAAAGCAAGAAAAAAAACTAATTCGACTGAACTTCTACGGTAGAAAATCAAACATCACACAGGCTTCAACTGGAAAAACTATGAGACACTATTCAGCAAAGTCTATTACGCCATTATCTCTAAATTTGATAGACGTATGAAATATTGACCCTCAAACAAACAATGGAAAATCTGAAGCCAAAAATTAGGACAAACACGACTTGATGAAAACCTGGTTTTGTCACAAGCAGCACACGCGGCTTGCGTAATGCACTCGGGTAATCTTGTTTAGACAAAGTGTAAAAAGTGACAACCACAAGAGCAACAAGAATGATGTCGCTTCCATCAAAGGGGCTGCTGAATTATTCAATCAAATTAATGAAAGTTCATAAAAAATGTACGTCTTTGACATAGTGCCGCCTCACTGACAGACGTATCTCGGAGAAATTAACCGTGCCGCGCTTCTTTGAAAGAGTGAGAGGTCCTTCATTATTAAAGATCTCAAGGGTTTGCTCTTTGAAATGAAGAATTACCAAGTCTAAGTGAGGGACACGTGAAGTCATGTCCTGGTCTGCTTGAACAAAAATCTAATTTGTTGCGGGGTACTTTGTGGTGACATTTGGAAACAAGCTCCAACAAGACACGTTGAGCTTTTCTGTCCACATAATGCATCTGAAATACCATGCAAATTTAAAAGCATTTTAAATCATTCATCGTAATTGTTTTACTGAGATGAAGACATTCAAATGATGCCCATTAGCTATCAGGCATTATATTTTAATTCATATGTTGTATATTATTTAGTTTTATTTGTATTATTCATTCATATTTCTATATTATGTATATTAATTTGTATAATCTGCTTATTATTTTGAGCTCTTATTTTTATGTTTGGAAAAATTAATGCTATATTGTGTGTGTTTAGTTCAGTTATGTATTTAATCCAGTTATACTTTGTTATCAGTCAGATGTAGGAGGAATTTTTATGAAGTAAAGTGGAAAATAAATGAATAAATGTTCACAGTTACCTGTAAACACTGCTCACACCTAATTTAAAGTTGATGAAATCCATATGAGGTGCAACTTTAGCAATTAAGTTAAAGGAAGTGTGTGAGTAAAGGAGCGAACAAATCAACACACAGATGCTTTGTGTATTTTCACTGCATCGCTGGTGAGGTCATCAGCCGACGACCTCACTGTATCATGCCCCGTCGCATGTAAATAAAACTGCTGAGCAGGCTGAATCTTGCCATCTTGATCCGCGAGTTAATTAGCTTCGACTGCAGATCCTTCGATCAGTTCGCTAAAACAACTCTCTCTCCAACGCTGCTCAACTTGCAAAAGCTTCGGTGTGAACTTTGACTAAAGTGACATCAGTGTTTGAGATCTACAGGCGAGCGACGTGTCAGACGCTTGCTGCTGTTTTCTGCAGCAGTATGCGCCGGTGGAAAGACCAGCACGGGTTATGGGATTGAAACGGTGCAGCTAGTTAAATATAATGAGCAGCATAAGTTATCCTTTTACTCACCATCTTGACAACTGCTCACATGTCGGCACGCTACCTGAGGACCTCTGTGGATCAAAACATTTGTGCAACATGAAGACATTTATAGAAAATCTGAGGAGAAACACAGAGTCTGTGATCTTATATCATACAGTTGTGTGTGTATATATAAATATGTCAATATGTTTTATCAGTCTCACTAAGCGTGATGACCAAACTAAGTAATGAGCATTCTGAGAATCATTTCCAGAGAAAAAAATGATTTATGGTGTTAATTTGAATCTGCGGCTGAACCTCATGGATCCCTCCTGCAACATGCTGCCGCTCCAATTAAAAATTCTAATTATGATGACCAACATATGGGTTCAATAGAGTGCGTATTCACATTTGGTGGAACAGCGTGTATGTGTGTACACGCATAATTCAGAGACTCGCAGAGAGAGTCTCATGGAGCTGCAGACCCTAAGGCAACGCAGGTAAGATCTCATTAGTTTCGTGCACGCTACCCCAGACACCAGTTCCTATATGAGGACGTCCATGGCAACTAAAAGCACATCAAGCGATATTTCTAACTATTTTATATATAGTTTGAGAAAATATCATTCTTAAAATAATCTCTCAATTTTCACGTTCTAGCTCCCATTAAATTAATACGTTATTCAAATGCAATTTCCTCCCCTAATGCTAATACGGAAACCAATAAGGGATGAATATTACTGAGCCAAAACTACTCTTATTAATGAACTTTAACAACATAATATTAAGAAAGATCTATGCTTTTCTGAATAAGGTTGCAATTTCATTTCCCTGATTTCAATTTGTGGGGATTATGTTGAAACACTGAGCTTTAAACTTGTGATCTTCTGGCTGCAGCTTTTTCTCTCCATCAACATCATGCATCATACTTAATGAAAATTATGGTTTAAATAAGATTTACTACTCGCAACCGCAACTTTTTCTTTCAGAATAACCACGTTCACTATATTTATCATGTGTGTTCCCACATATTAAGATGAGTCGCAGTGTGAAATATTTGGTCAAGCAGGTGTTGAAACTTCGAGCACCTTCTTTTAAATAAGCTTTAGAGCTGTCAGCTTTACTGCCACTCACATCTCACAAGTTCCTCTGAGATTTACTGTTTGTTAGGCTCGTGAAGCGGCCATGTGTTTGGCACCTCCTGCACGCTGCTCTGCCGGACCCATATGCTCCCGCACAGGCTATTATGTGTGAATGACAATTAAGCTTCCTGAGAGGTTGCTGGAACCATCGCTCTGCCGCATTTCTGTGTGTGTGACTACATAAAAAACATATTTTCTATAATCTATGACTTCATTATTTGTCATATCCATGTTCAGAAAAAAATAATTAAAAAGCAACAGCAGAGGATTTACTGTATGATTTCATGTTGGAAGTGTTTGACAACTGGACCGGTTTCCAAAAGCTCACGTCAGAGGAATTTCCTAATCCAGTCCAGATATGCTTTTATGGGTCTTTAAAACGCTTGCAACCGTATTCCCCGAGGTAGTCTGTGGGAGGTGTGCAGCCATGTCCACCTACAGAGCGTGGACAAAATAAAAGGAACAACCTGCAATATAATGCAATCTAATACAGCAATACTATCAAATATGGTGACAAAATTAGAATATCTTTCTGACATGTCTTAACAAACAACTATAATTATTATTGGCTACTGTCATATATCACATTATACTTTATGTCCACCCCCTGTGTGTTATTCTAATGTGCTTAAATATATTCAAACCAGATACACTTGAAGCCTTACAGTGAGATCTGCACGCACACATGCACGTGCACTTTATTTATATATATAAATTTATATATAAATATATAATCTCACAAATGCTCTGGGCACTTTCACATAAACACAACACACTGGTTTCATTTGGGTATTTCATTTGAATCGACTTGAATTCAAGCCGCATGTGCAGTGGCTGGCATTCAGAGAAAACCCCTCGGTGGATAATTATTGTCCTTAGTGAGGCGAATTTTAATTTTGTTCGCTTTGCAAAACAGCTCTATGGAGAGTTTCGCTGTTCAATTAGATATTTCACACTTCCCAAAGAAAAGGAAAGGTTCACGAAACAAGGAGCCCAAACTGCAAAAGAAACATTTCAGAGGTGTTGTGCAGTTTCGAGCGTGGAGAGGATCGAGGAGCAGTTCCTCTCTGTGGGAAATTTATTTCATTAGAGCAGGAAGAGAAAAGAGATTTTATAGATTGCAGGGCTCTTGAACATAGTGATTAACACCTCTTTTTTCTGGCCTTATTCTACATTGATTGTTGTATTGCTGCTATAATTTCAGACTTGTGATGGATTTGACAGCTATTGTCGCAGCTGTCATGTTTCCAGTGTGTTTTTTATTCAGTCATGTGACTCAGGTCTGTGAGTTTCGACGAATAGCGCCGGGATTCATCATGACAGTCTAAAAATGATCTGAACATTACCTGAACGGCAGAACCTTTACGTCTGAATGACAATTTTTTCCAACTTTAATGACTAATTAGACATTACATCAAGGGAACAGGAGAAATGATTAAAATTGTCTTCTAAGAAGTATCTAAAAAGTAATTACACATGGGATGTGAAATGCATTTTTTTCATCTAGAAAACCTTCCAAAAGTATCTCAAAGAGCTCGGAGTAAATGACAGAAGACAGCGTCACGCAGTCACCGTTTCTTCCATACACAACCATCCCTGTGGCGTCTTTATGATGATCTTTACATCTGACACCCCTTCACGAATAAAAAAAAGGACATAAAACACCACTTTGAGCTTAAAGAAATCCGAAAAACGTTTTTCTATTACTGGCGTTCAGACACCGAAATAGCAACATCTGTCTGCGCGGGACGCAGGACGAGTGACAAGTGCCGCACGTTGGCGACGCGGAACAATCAGTCAAAGCCGAGCGGAGATCGTAAAGGTGCCGCGTTTCCTTTGAAGAAATCAAAGCTCATCAAAGCTCGCGGCGAGGCAATTTCCTGGCTCCACCAAAACTGTTGAAGACGCAGTCATTACGGCACCTGTGGGAGAGTTTGGCCCATTACCAAAATCTCATTAACTACATCGCGGCGTGTTGGCATCTCAATGAAACGACGCCGGCTCGCGAAGCTTCATTTTAATTATTCATTGTTTGCAATAACGCTCCGGTATGTCCGCTGAGGTAGACGATAGAGCTTAACCGAGCTTTTCTCCTCTCATATCTTTTCAGAGCGAGGATCGGAAAGGAGGGCACGGCGCTTTAGAAGATGCTGTTGCTGTTTCTTTTATGTAAGCTGCTCGGTGCTGCAAGGTCACCCGATGATAAGCGAGCTCGGCCTTTATATGTGGTTTCCAGTAAGACTCCACTGATGTATATATTCATAAGGGGACACAGGCTTTAAATTTATGCTGGGACACCATAAATTTTACTGTGTTTGTTCCCTTTTTCTTCTGAAATGAATAAAAACACGATTAGTTATGCTCCATATTTATTAATGTATATTGGTTGTAGATGGATCAGTCGTGGTTCATACTGACGTATCTCTATTGCATGAAGTGTCATTGAAGATCGTACAGACATGATGAATCCTGCTGCTTTTGGTGACTTGTCCTCCAACGTGAGGTCGTCATTTACGGTTCTCTTAAATGGATCTGCTGCAGGAAATCTCGGCAGGATGAATCCTCACAACGTTGTGACCCCCTGACTTTTCCTTTAGTGCCTCCAGCAGGTCACAGTTTTCAGTCACACACTGAAACATCTAAACATCTCTTGTCTAGATGTTGGCGCTCTCTGATGAATCCTAATGTGTCATGTCTTGATCCATATTGATTATTTTGGTCTTGGTTTTGGTTTTCATTCCTTGTTATTTCCATGTCTTGATGTCTTCATGTTCATGTTTCTGTGTTCGGTCCTGTCATGTTTCGTCCTGTGTCCTGGGTTTTGGTCTTGTGTGTTTTTCATGTCTTCTGTCATGTCTGGTTTCTTGTTCTGGCGTGTCATGTTTTATTTTGAAATCCGCTTTCCTCATGTGTCAGGTCCCTTTACTTCCTGTCCTTTGTGTTACCACCTGATTTGATTGTCTGCCCCGCCCTGATTGTTTCCACCTGTTTCCTATTACCTCATGTGTTCATATAGTCCTTGTCTGCCCTTGTCTCGTCGCCAGATCGTCTCTTCATGTTTTCTTGTCAAGTGGGTTTTTTGTCTTGCCATGTTTTTTGAAGATCTCAGGTCACACTTTATTTTTTAATTAAAGAGCACATTTAAAAGTCTGCCTTGTCTGGGTGTTCTGCATTTGGGTCCTCCTGCCTTGTCATCACCAATGTAACATTATGGTTTTGGAGATGGAGCACCACCGTGAGATTAACTTGTAGAGGTTTCTACAAAACAATTGGAAGGACTTTCTTGCAGCTGGGTACATATATTTATGATCCCTTTAAGGTGACTTCTAATAACTGCGGTGATTTTTCATCTTGTCTAAAACTTTGGTGGATGATCAAATGCCTCGAGAGAGCCACTCCCACCATCCCCAGATGTGCTGCAGATAGATGGGGAGAGGATAACAAAGGCTGGAAAAAACTGAGGATATTATCTACGTACCAGTAGACCCACTCTGAACACTCAGAGAAAGTGAAAACCTGCAAAATTTACCTTTAAGCTGCCGTATCTTTTTTTTCTCTTATCTTTTTTTCTGGTCTGCAACAGGATGCAAATTTAGCCTGGGTTTGTTTACCTGCTCTGCATGCTTATAGTTAGTGATAATTACAAGTCTCTGCCAGTGATCGCCGGTGAATCACTTCTCAATTACACATCGTACGTGTCCCTGCATTTTTTTGTGTCGACATCTCTATAATGCAATGCAGTGTAAAGGAAACATCCCAGTATCATGGTAAATATTTGCTGTATATAAGTATATAAGTGGTCTTCTGAATCTTTAAATTGGTCTTTTTATTCTCAAACTACAGGACTTAAAATGTGCAGGTTGCGGTGGCGTCTAATTGGCACACGTTCACGAGTGAGAATTAAAAAACCTACAGTCTCAGCAGCCCAAATACTGCAAGGTGGTTAAAGAGGTCAGCAACACACAACAAACAAACACTCTATAATGTGATTACTTTCTGCTGTGAGACAGCAAATGTCTTGTGATTTTAAACTCTTATCATGCACAGGCTGATATTTACTCAGGAATTAGAGGCTCTGTTCATAAACTACGCCATGTGTCTGATTCTAGTTTACTAATTACCGTGCAACTATACCGACTTCCTCCTCGAAATGCCAGAAGTGTGGGAAGGCTACACTTCATTTAACCAATTTAAGATGGTGCACATCATCTTATTTAAGCAAACTAAAAACAGAAACCATCCATCCTCATTCTAGACGTAGTTTACGGCCTTTCTGAGTGTGCAAGACAAATAAACTGACTGTAATAAAAAATAAAATTTAAAAAAAGAGTTTATAAAATACAGCTACATCAAAAATTATTATCCTGTGGTAAAGTTACAGGCTGTGCTTCACCGCATGACAGCATTTAACAGCTAATTACAGCAAGGTGACTCAAACAGGGCAGGTTGAGTTCTTATTAAATGTGCTATAAACACCGCGGCTCCTTTACAAACTTTGTTAGTTAGAGTATGAAAGGAAAACTTCTTTTTTTCTTTTCATTTTTGTTATTTGGCAATTAGTATCAGATCTCCTCTATTCCTAAAAATACACCTCTGATCTAAAAGCCAAACGTTTGCTGGTCAACTATCAATTAATATTTATCAAACATTTAGTCCTTAGTTACTCTTGAAAGCAAAATTAAGAGGCGTCATTATTTCTGTCAGAGTTTCTCGCTGACTTGTTTGTGCACCGACGCGGCGTCGCTGCTTTCAGCTTCACGCAACAAGACTGACATTTTAATTACTCGCCAGCAGTCCCAGAAAACAAAATCTGAAGTGTACATTAACAACAGACTACAGTATTTCCACTGACGACCAATCAAACGATGTGGCTCCCTCACTGCGATGTGTTTTCAACCAGCAGCTGTAGAGCTGAAAGAAGCTTTGAAAGAGACCTTTTTAGCCATTTGTGTTTGTTTTATGGTATTTCTACTGCACATTATATTCTCACATTTATCACATTTCCTAGACTACCTGCCGAGCACCGAAGAAATTCAAGCATCTAGATCCGAAAAGAGCTATTTTCTCACAAGTCGATGGATAGTAAATCAGCTGAAAGAGGAGTGAATATTGGAAACATAACACAAAGCCGTTGTAAAAAGAAGATTTTTTGTTAACATAAGCAAAATACAACTTTTTAATGTCAGATTTGGGGAGCAGGTCGAGCCCCTCAAGCTGCCAAAAGTCTTTATTAGTCATTCTTATGCAATACACCGAAAGCAGAGAAATGTTTATAACTTGAGTTTGCACTTTGGTACCACATTTGGGAGACATTTATAACGAGTACCACTCCAAAATATGAAAAAAAAGTGAAAAAAATGTAGTCTTCAGGGGCTCTAGCTCTTTCATCAAATTATGAAGCAGAACCCACTGTGGCACATTTCTTCCATTTTCATTTCACAATACACGTGTTGCATAAGCGGGACGCACTTATGTCGCCGTGCTTTGTGAGCAAACTTCACAAGGAGCCTCCGCTGCCCTTGGCTCACACCTCCATCAATAATTTCTGGGCTTTAAAACGCCTTTTTGGAGAGAGAAGTGGACTGTTGTTAATTTTATCCCGCATGAGGGGAGCGTCAGCGGGTGGCCTGTGGTGAGTTTCGCCAAGACTAATATGGTGTCGAGCGGGGTGAAGGTTTAGGGGAGGACAATGATGACGCATCGGAAAATGGTTTTACAGTAAGCTAAGTCAGTTTTGTTTGCTTTCAGATGACTATAAACCTTTTTTTTTTTCCTTATTCCCCACTGCATGTCAGACTCCGGCTGAATGATATCGCAGTTTAAGTAGCCACCAATAGAGAAGGATAAGAGCCTCGCTTTAAAAGATTGTCGCCCGAGTGAGGGGATCCCTTCTTGACGGCTAAACTTTGAGGCTCAGCTTTGTAGCGCCGTGACCGAATCCACTCTCGCACACTCGCAAAAAAAAAAAAAAAAAAAAAAAAAGGCAGTATTGAGAGTATCTCCACAGCGGATCATTGTTTTTGAGACGAATACTGCTCCCTCGCCTGTCTTGTCACTGAAATAGGGCAGCGTCAGCCTGAGTTGCTTTGAACAGTCTGACATGATTTCAGGAGGCATCTTAAGGGAACAGAAATATAAGGAATGATCTCTCAAAGGTGTTGGAACAAAGGCGAAAAGTTGAGGACTGTTGAAAGTTTATCGCTCTGGAGCCGGCGCGTAACTATTTTCGACAGCTCAGCGGTTGACTGCTGTCGATAGTCGGCCGAGATGCACAGACCTGCCCACGAGCACAAACAGGAAATGAGTCTCATCTGAACGGTGACCACACTGTAGTACCATCAACGAACTTTGACCCCTAAATGGCAATACTTGAAGTTTTTGGCAGGACTGAAGAGAGGCAAACCTCGGTGTTTGTAAGTGAAAGAGCTCATGTAGTAATGAGAACTTTCTTCATGGATCCCACCTCAGTCTCATCTTGATAATTCAAATGGTATGTAATAATAATAATAATAATAATAATAATAATAATAATAATAACAATAATAATCATACATTTTATTTATATGTGCTTTTCTGAATACTCAAAGATACTGTACATGAGATCACAATACCAAGCAAAACAAAACCATTAGAACACATTAGGATGAGCAAAATAAGTGAAAAAACTTCCACTTGACGTGAAACAACAACATGTGCATCACAGCAGGGATGATGCAACACACAACGTTCGCTGTAAGGGAATGAAACAAGGCACAACCCGGCGCTACAAGGAGAGGACACGGACATCCGCAGAGAGTGAAAGGCAGCACAAAACTTAGGTCTGACACCAAAGTTTAATGAGTACCTTTAACAATTCAATGGAAAAAATCACAAAATCTATCAATATGTCCGCTTATTAAGCATCATTACAGAAAAGTTCTATCCAAATCAGCTCACATTTTCTGTTGTTCTGTAATCCAAATTGTATTTTTCATTAGTATATTCATTTTTATACCCTATGTTTTGCATTCTGGTAACAAGTGCTGGATGAAAGGAGTCACCTTAGTAATAGACCAGATGGAAATTTAGT
>JAOXYL010000055.1:17181878-17196823 GCA_028564955.1 Terapon puta
GTGCATGAATATTATGCAACATGTAGTTATGTATAAACCTGCAGCCATCCCAGGTTGTATGTATGGCCTCTTTCACAGCACTATTATTTCACATTAATCATATTTGTTAGCAGTCTGTTGGTAGTTCGGCAGCACTTCATATTTCCTGGTGTGCTATTATGTTTGGTATGCAAAATGTGCAGAGTAACAAGAGGCTCTCACATAAATGTAGTTGAGCAAAGATGATCATATTTGCCTTTTTAGAGGCGTAAAAAAAAGCATAAGAAAAGTGAAGTGCTCTCAGTTACATCACCAAACACATCAAACATTCGCAGACGTATTTTATATTTTTCATTTTAAATCACCAAAACGAGGCATAAAGGCAGGATTTCATAAAGCAGCCACAGCAATCAATGAAAGTGTGATACTTATTACCTCCTGTCACCGCGTTTCTATCCTCCTGCTGTCCCCCAAAGAGACCCACGAGGGCTGGTGTCACCCGCAGCCACCTCCCAGCTTGTTTATATTCCCAGGCTGGGCTGTAAAAACACGTCGGCTCGAACGCCTGTATTTCGCCCCGCCGTTGAATGGAGGTGGCCGAGGTAGATAATCACAAGCATCGTTACACTGTATTATATGGGCGAGATATTATTTTGGTTGTTTTTCAATAGACTGGTGCTTTTGTGGCCCCACTGGATGTAGCATGAAATTAGCAAATTGGCGGCATGTTATTATAGGCCACCTTTGCTCCAAGTGTGTGCTCTTTCCTGAAGGTTATCGCTGTGCAATTACAATCAGTGTTCTCTCATTTTATCTAAACAAATGTTTTCAGCCTTTAAATAGACTTTGTTAATGATTGAAATGAAAATATACATGTAAATATTAACACATCCTGCAAACAGGTGATGATAGGAAAATCACCAGACACTGTGAAAGCTTATCTTAACAGTGCTAACGTCTTAAAATACTCAGATGAAATTAGAGTGATGATTTAACAGCGTGTTTACTGACACCTTCGTCCGCCGCGAGCCGGGAATGACACGCCATCCAGGCCGCGGGGGATCAAGAGCGAGGCGTCGAGAATGAGCACCTCGCCGCCGCCACGAGTGCCACAAGGCAGCAGGTGCGTGAAGCAACATAAGTGCATGGCGAATGACGATTTCTTTTCACCGGCAGAGAGAGAGAGAGGTAGAGAAGGGCCGAGGGAGAGAAATGGCAAGAGAGGAAGTGCTGTAGGTCTTCCGGCGGCTTCTGAGGACAGAGATGATCCAGCACCGAGGGAGCTCGCAGAAGAAGAGTTTGGATTGAGACTTCCTGCCCCGCGGTGCAGAAGGACTAGTTATCATTCATCTGCAGATCATAGCGAACAAGAGGCGATATTTTCATGAGAACCTATTGATTTTCTTCTCAGATGATAAGATGTTTGATGGAGTCATTATGCCTGTTTGTGGGAACTGTGGGAATTTTTTCACGTTTTCTTTGAGCACATCACTCCTGAACTGTGAGATTTTCTACCGTTTTGCACCTTTGCCCACAGATCATAAGCAGTCAGGCTTTCACCACCTATGACACAGTGACACCTTGTAAATGAATGAATAAATACATATATCAAAAATATGCATATACACGTCAACCTACGCCACGTCAACCACAACAAAGTGCATTGTCGGCAGATGGCCTCGAGGATGACACGAGCTTTTTCTTTCGTGATGCTGCAAATAAACAGCAGAATGACATCATTTGTTAGCAGAAAAAAATTAAAAATAAAAAATCTAGGTAATCGCTGGTTAGGTTTAGGCACAGAAGTGAACAGAGATCATAGTTTCATGTTAAAGTTACTGCTGCCAGGATTATTCTGTAGCTGCAGCACAGGATATAAATGGTTGTGTCGCGTGTCAGAGAATATCTGACGTCTGTCATTCATTTACAAATCCCCGAATTCTCACAGCTTCATGAGGAGAAAAAAAAAAGATTTAAGAGAGAGTAGTGCAGCCTTGGCGAGGTGCACACTCTCTCTCAGAGCCTTCTAGAGTTAATCAGTAATTTGTCCAATTTCACAGATCTGTGGTCAGATCTTTTCAAGGAATCAGGGTCTTCCACGCTTAATCATTTACTGTACCAGCCGTGCATAGAGGGAGGCTTCAGGCTGGGATGCTCTGCTAAATTCAATACTCTTGAAACTCTCCCTCTCAGCAGACGCAGGACCAAATCGGGCGCCACAGTAACGAGGTGAATCCGCACACAGAGCCCCCGACACAGATAATAAAACAAACTGGTGTTCACAGCAGTTAAAGCGAAAGCCCTCGGTTCATTTTCCGAGCATGAGTAAGTGCAGCCCGAGAACTGCATTTCAAATCATCTTCGGTATAATATGGAGCAAACTAAGTCCAAAAATTTTGGAATAAACTACTTGAAGCGTGCTAAATATGTATATCCTTAATCCTGCGCGTTATCTTTACATTTCAGGGCATTAAAGAGGTAACTGACTGCGGGCCCTCCCTCTAGCAAAATAAAAAAAATAGTGCACATGTAATCACGTATTTATATGTATAGATACACTGAAAGGCGATTTAAAAGAGGATCACTGCTGACAGAGCATCCCTGACCAGTACTCCTATAGATAAGGCCGTCACTCAGTTATACCTCGGTCGGCTTTGTAATAGCGCGCACGTTCGCGTCTCACCAGGCAGCTCAACCTGCTTTGTACCGGCTTTAAAAATAGCACACACACGCTCCCTTGGGACAGTTACTGCGTAGGAAATGGTCTGTGTCTGTTGTTGTTAGTAAAGCACGCAGGCAGCCGATGGGATGAGTAAGAGGAATGAGTTCAGGCCACGTGTGCTCTGCATGTTCAGGCTGGAAAGAGGCGCACACCTTAGTCAGTGACGAGCAGAGTTTAGTTAATGAACTGGAAAAGACGACGGTGTCTAAAAGATGATACAAAGGGAGGGTTTTCTGGGGTTATGATTACATTTCTCAATCCAGAGCATGACTGAAAGTAATGTTACAGCACCTTGCTTCCTTTTTTCTATATTACTCCTGAGAAAGTAGGAATAAGTGACATACCCTTTCAGCAGCACCTCAGAAACTTGGGACAACATAAAAATTTGGCATGAATTTTCCCTTTTGTTGTTAGTCACTTGCAGGAAATGACTGCATCTGTAATTAGACTTAATAGCACCCTGTCAAAGTCTGAACAATTACTGGCCATGTCTTTTTTATTAATTTTGAAAACCCAAGGAAGGCTTAAGTACGATAAACGGCTGGTGCTTTTTAAATGTGAGTTCAACGTGCTGATGGTTGCTTAGCATGAGTGAAAAAGGTGAGGAAGTTCGTATGCAAGGTGAGGCAATTTATAAGGTGTAACGCACCACTTTAAGTAAGTCTTTTTTTTGTTTATAGTGCCTGTCATTTCCACATCAAAAGCGTGAACGTATGGAACATGCTGGATGCTGAGTTATCATGGCATTTAAGGTTTAATGCGTCTCTTTCCACTCTTGACTGGAGCAGCATTATGCAGAAGCAACAGCAGAGTCGGTGAGTGGTGACGCGAAGAATCAAAATTGACGACCGTATTGTATTCTTATCTGTGGCATGTTGGAGTACAAACATCGCTGAAGCAAAGTTTACCGCGTGCATCACGGTTTGTTTTCAAATGGAAGATGGGAGGGAACCATTTTATTTCATTTGCCTGTGTTTTGTTTCACTCTTCACCACGTTTTAATCTACCGATGTTTGTGAAATCACACGCGCAATCCAGTTAGCGGATTGTTTGAAGTTCCAAAATTGAACTACCCATATCCTCCCATACAAAGTGTTTGGTTGCTCAGTTTTGGTTTTTGAGTTTTAGTGTTGATTTGTTCCCTGGCAGTTCCGCTGTTCCTGCTAAGTAGGAAAAAAAAACGTGCAATACAGTGATTTTTTTTTTCCCCCCTTGTTTGGGATCATAGTGCTACAGGAGAAGAGCGACAAGTTGGGAAATAAAGACACTACAGAGAAGAATTTAGAGTTTTTCACAGATGCTTCTGAAATGTGTGGATGGATTTAAAAAGTTACTTTGCAGCTTAATTTTTCATGTAATACCTTCAAAGGGAAAAAATACAATGCTCTTTCTTCACTCGCTGACTTTTCCACCCTGTTCTTTTCAACGCTGTCTCCAGTGTAACACCACAGATTGGGTTGTGTTTGGTAGCTGAGGCTTTCTTGTGATGTGATATCCAAGCAAATGAGCAGAACATGTACCGGGACTTTGCGCTGTTGCGTCGGCGGCGCACAATCAGTTATGAACCACGGTGAAAATAAAAGGTGCAACTTTTACCCCTCTTGACTTAAATGGGATTTGACGGCAAGGCCGTGCGATACAAGCAAACACCAACTGTGGCCTTCAAATCGACCCCATCAATCAACACTTCTCTGACACAGTCTCCACAAAACGACGTCATTTTTTTAAGCTTCACAAAGATATAAAACCCTGAAGGACCTATCCATTGAACTGCATTGGATTTACACATCCTCGGTGTACCTAATAAACTGGGGACTGCGTGTAAATTGTCCATGCAAACAATAATTTTTGTTTATCCATCAGTTAACGTCCTAATTATCGCTCAACAGCCAGTAAACATGTTCGTAGTGTGTGATAATGACTGCTGTGTTTACATTTATTCCACTGCCTCAAGGTTAGCCCCGGCCGCTGCTGCATAATTAAAAGGGTTAACAAAGGTTAGTGGCCACAAATATATGCACACTAAGATCAGCACATTCCTGTAAAGCGAACCTGTCAGCTTAGAGAGCGTGCGGCGGCAGCTGTGACAGCTTTATTTCCATATGCATAAACACCCTCAGAAAACACCCTTAGATGCAGAATAATACAAAGTGACTGATATTAATTAAGGCAACCATATGTATCAGCGATATAATCCCTAACCGCAGCGGCGTGCAGCTCAGGATTCGGTAGAAAGTGAGGCATGTTTCCATGCAAACTGAAAGGTAATAACGGAGAGTGGTCTTGGTGCTGCTGTGTATTCATTTATTTCAGCCTAAGCAAATTGTTCGGTGCCCACAACAACAGAGGAGTTTATTCAAAAGGAGCTCTGACAACTCGTCTTTGTTGAATCATGACAGCTATGCTTGCACGGACTCGTATGACTCAGAAATTGAATGTTGTAAACACTTCGGGTTCGCAACCAAACAATGTTCCCATAATTTGACGGGCCCCGTAAATTGTGATGTTTCCCGACATCGCAAAGCCAAATGTTTGCCACATCTTTCCCGTGGCAAATAAAGCTTGTTATTGCGGCGAAATTACTGATAAATGACTTGCAAGGAAGGGGACATTTTGATTTTATTGAGTCGCTCTACTCATGTCGGAGCGCTGGCAGTAAAATGCAGGAGAGGAGACCGAACAATGAGACTGGACAGAGCTGCTCACTGGGGCACAGAGGGTTGAAACCGATCCAACATAAACAGTATCAATGCCATCACTTCTTTTTTTTTTCTTTTTTTTTGCTTTGGCTCGTGGTAATGGCTGCTCTCCCCTGAGCTATGGCGTCGATTGTGCCAGGTCTCTAATGTTTATGCATAGGATGGCGGCCCCCTCACTCCCACACCCAGCACTCTTTCCTCTGAGTGCTGATGTCTCTGTTTGGTCTGTCTACGCTGCCTAGTGCCACTAAAAAGGGTGAGTCATAAGTGCTGTGGAAATAGTGTGCTTTGGGACAGGCCACACAATGGCAAGGAGGATATGCTGTTTAGCGATTGCATCAGTTCGAGGATTACTGTCACCAAATGGGGGCCTCACACGGGACTGAAACGAACAATTATTTCTATTATTGAGTCAGCTTTCGATTACTTTTGAATTAATACAGAGCCCAGTGGTCTGCCTTGCAATTGCTCCCTTTGTTAGAAAAACTGTTAAATAAACACGAAGTACAACTGATGTGGATGTCATTAGTTTTTGCATATATTTGGGCATGGAACGAGTATTTG
Source organism: Terapon puta (assembly GCA_028564955.1). Classification (NCBI taxonomy): domain Eukaryota; kingdom Metazoa; phylum Chordata; class Actinopteri; order Centrarchiformes; family Terapontidae; genus Terapon; species Terapon puta. Next base: position 17,187,843 of record JAOXYL010000055.1, read on the forward strand.
AAAAATTTAGATTTTTAACAAAATGAGGGCATGAGATGAAACGTCAGGCAATCATTTAAGCGATTACTGTTCATCCTGAGGAGGACACATACAAGCATTTTTCATATTGACATCATATATGTCACTGTCATGGTCAAAAACTCAAAGCTACCCAGCTTCTAATGGTATCAGAAGGAGACAAATCCTCATACTGGAAAATCTGGAGCCTTCAATTTTCTGTTCATCAGCTGAGCAACTGATCAATTTAGCCCTATTTTGAAAAGAGGTAAAATTAAAGAAGTGATAATTAAGTGCTAAGCAGCACAACATGACGTCATTACAGGTCTGTGAAAGAAAAAGCATAACTCAATGGCTGAGTGTAGTTTTAAGACATGCAAAACCAAAGGCAAAGCAAGACTATTTAAAATTAATAATTCTTCCAAATTAAAAATGCAAAGTTTGCAATTGATTACATCCTTTGAGAAATTGTTTGACAGTGTCTTCTTAACCTCACATCGCCACTATAGTTTAAACCATCCTGACAACAGTGCTTCCACAAGACTATGATGAGAAGGAGGGAAAAATGTAAATATAGGTCATTTTAAACAAACTCATAGCAGCTCGGGTACTATAGTGCGCTTGCCTACACTTTGCTGTTGGATCTCCGCTCTCATTAGCAAACCCACTCTCCTCTCTTTGGAAATGTGAGACCGCTGTTGGTGTCGGTTACAGACCACCATTACTCAGAAGGATGTTAACGACGTAGAAGTTAACTTGAGTCGCTGTTGCTGCAATTCCCGCTGCCTACAAGGGTCATAGATTACTTAATGTAACATCGCCGCGCAGTTACTGAAGCTCAGCCTTGAGGTGCACCTGTTTGATGTGATAGGGAGAGACAGAAAAGGGGAATCACTTCACATCCATCGGTGGAGGTTCTGCATTGTATGTCACTGACTGCTTTGGCGTTCATCCAGACCTTCCATTATGTCCTCACTAGACCATGGCAAGAAAGGTCTGAGCTGCTCCATTCAATGACTGGGGAAATGGGGCCATTTTGATACCATACTGAAGCCCCGGTGTGAGTTGTAATTCTTGCAACGCGATCGCCTTTCCTGTTTAGCCGGACTCGGAAACCCTCGATTTTAAAAGCATTCGTTTGCTTGTTTGCCTGAAGAGGCTCAATCAACTGTTGAGTCATTTTTCTCTGCCAGGAATTGTCCGTGATGTCTTGTTTATGAGGTTAACAGAAGAATTACTCAAGCTTGAATGTTGATTTTAAACATTTTGCCATTTGACAGACAATATGAAAAGTAGTGACAGTAAATAAAGTTTCTGAAGCTTTAGCTTTTTTGTGCATTATGTAGTCTGTTTATAAGGGTCATTGACTGTCAAGACTGTGAATAGTGCAAATATCTAGCTCTCAGAGTATAGGCAAAAATGGACAAAAATCCATATTTGTTTTGATATTTTACCGTGGAGCTTGTATGAGTAAAATAGCATGAAAGAAACACTTAATTTTGAATTCTACTTCATGTACATCTCCATCTCGAGTATGCAAGCACCCATTGATACTACTCGCATAGCCTTGTCATATAGAGTAAAGTATTTCCTTTTATTCATTGGCTGATGAACCTTTATGTTGAGAGATCAGACGTAATGTGAGCTGAATAAGTTAACACAGAGAGGGATTTTGTCCAAGTGTGGTTTATTTAAGAAAACTGTGTTTATTACATGACTGAATTGCCGTATTTAGCCCTAATTTTTTTTTTTTTTTTACAACTCTAGTACAAGTCTATTCACAGGACCCACCTAACAGAAACATACATTTTCATGTGGGCCTTGATTAATTACAAAATTCCTCGAGTGTCTCCAAAAAATAAAAAATACAGATTGATGACTGAGAGATAAATAGATAAATACACAAAAAATCTAATCAAACTCAATCAGCCAATAAATAAATAGAACAATAAATAACATTCAAAACATCTTTGGCCAAACTCGGGCCGCTTCATTGTCCCCACAGAGTTGACATTGGTCTCGATAGATGCCTCAGCCAGTCAGAGCACAGTATGCCGACTGAATCAGCTTAACCTATGGGAGTCTAAGCAACAACACTGGATATGTGGCATGAAATAGCAAGTGAAGAACAATTATATTGAGGCACTTTTAAGGATGTTCTAGGAAATGACAACATTTCCGTGTGTATGCGTATTCCCCAACAGGAAACAAAATGTAAGACAAGGAACAACATTCAATTGAAAGGCAATTGAATGGCTGCTTTGCTCATCTAGTCATGTTACCGTATGTTCCCTTCTTTTCTTTTCTTTTTTTTTTCTTTACAATTTTGGGACTGAGCATGGTAAAGTACCACATAAAATAGAAAATGGTGACCTGGAAAAAAAAAACATGAAAACAGCTGAAATGAGAGGAAAACAATGGTAAAACATTGTGTGTCGCCAACCAAAAAGTACTCTGTTACATATTTGCTTTTCGAGTCTGTGAATAACATCAATGTGTGTTCTCTGCGGTGGTTGAGTCCGACTGAGTTTCTGACTGTTCGCCAAATATCCCTGCCAGTGTCTTAAAGCGGGGGCCCCAGTCATTGAGGTAATCATAGTCCTCCTCGAGGTCTATGGCGAGGGACTCGATGGAGCTGAGCGACTCGGCCACGGAGCCGTTGCCCTCGTAAGCGTACGTGGCCAGCGAGTCGTAAGGTGGGGCTGAGTTGTCCATGTCGTGCTCTTTCAGACGCTGGTTGATGAAATCTCGGATGTCAGCGCTGTCCTGAGAGACGGGCGGCCTCGGACCCCTCTTCAGCTCGGGCTTGACGTCCCTCCGGTACAGGTTCTCTTTGACGACCTTGGGATTGCGAAGCGTCCCCATGTCGAAGGCGTGCGTGTCCTCCTCCCCGCCTCCCTCGTCGTCGTAGTGGATCACGTTATCCCGGATGTCCTCTTTGGACGACATGAGCGTCTCCTTTTTCTTCTGCCGTCTCAAGCCCACGTAGAGGACCACGATAACTGGGGGAACAAATCGAGAGGATTACATGCTGGACAACTGTTGACACGTCCATGTTACTGAGCCTTTAAACACATTTCCTGTTTGGACAAAGGAGATTACATTACTCTACCCTGGAAAGCATGGTGTGGAAGTATTTTTTTTTCATACGTTAGAAGACAATACATCTTTGTCACAAATATTCATATCCCCCTCAGCATGAAGTGTAATTACGTTGGCGATCCCTCGTCTTTTCAGCTAACACCCCAGGCGTCAACATTTTAATTTTGCAAATACTCTGGTTTTTGGCCCCATGTCTGCAAGACTAATGACACTCCCATCAGCCTCAACTGCACTCTGTGTTTAGTGCTAATTAGCAAATGTTAGCATTGCACTTTAAACTAAGACCGTGAACACAAACATCAACGTATTAGCATTGTCATTGTGAGCACGTTAGTACGCCGATGATGACATTGAGCTCAAAACATCACCGTGATTAAATAGAACCTCACAGAGCTGCTCCCATGTGGACTCTTAGTCCTGTTTGGACATTAGAGCCCAGAGTTTAAGACGCCTGCTTTAAAAGAAACTTGTGTTTTCTAGCTGAATTGAAATGACGTCATTATAACCTGCTTCACACTGAGATACAGTAAAAGAAAATTCCATTTAAACTATTGTAATAATTGAAGTCAACTTTGATCCAAATTGCCCCAGTGTGAATGTCTAGACATATTCTGACCTGCAGCACCGCAGGAAGTTATGCTGGCGACTGAATTGCTTTTTTATTTCAAACAAATAACGTGCGCTGGCCGAATTGCATACTTATAATAGATAGCACAAGAGCTGTAAATACTGTTGGGCGAAATTGCACCGCTGGGAGTATACCCCAAACAGCAATTTGCTGTTTTAGCATGCAACTCTTCAGAGGTTACTTGAGGCTCTGCTCATTTTAGACACTGTAGTACCACGGGGTGATTTTTCACTCGTAATTCCACAATAAATTTCCTTCTCTCCCCTTCTCCTGTCAGTGCAATCTGTCTCCCTCTATGCCCCTCTCTCAGTGTCCTCAGTGAAAAACACAGTCGAATACGTGTGTTTCCTGTGGGTTTTTAATATACAGTTGCATATAGATGGAAGAGCAATGGTCGGGATAAAACTGAAATCATTCATGTGAAAGAGTCCAATAAATACATTCAGACCGGGGAGAAAAAAAAAATCCTTAAGTAGGTCTCTTCCTTTCATGCTTTCTGTATCTCACTTCCTTTCTACCTCCCTCCACTCCCAAGTGATTTTATCTACCTGTGTATAGTGTGCCAGCTCCCCCCAGTGGCCGCTGTGCAGACTTCAACAACAGCCTGTTATTATAGGACACACTGGTTGAACACAGCTCGTCACTGAGCGCAGCCAATCCACATCAGTTTGGAAGAAGCAGCAATGCAGATGAAAGTCTCCGTGCTGGTCTGTTTAATTTGCCTCATCATCTCTCCTCACAGGACAACTGGGTCATCCTGACAAATCCTGCACAGGAACTAAATGGCTCTATGGAAATGTTCTCAGTGTGAGTTCTGATTTTCTCTGCCACTTTCCTTCCCAGGGACAGCATGACAGTTTGGCGTCAGCCTCAGCCTTGGGGGCGAGTCGACTTGGAGCTTTGAAGACATTCTTCTCAGACGAAGCGAGCGCACCGACACAGAGCTACAGCACACCGCTACATTAGACAGTGCACTTTCATGTTCCCCCACGTATGAAACAATGAAACTCGAGCTGATATTTCGCATGAATACATTCATGAAGGCAACGAACAAGGATTTATGATACAGCATAGGAATTTAACAATGGCTTTTTTTATGATTATTCCTATTGAACCATATATTATAGAGAGATAGAGAAATGTAAATATAGCTCAATTCAAAGGTCATAGCTACCCTTGACATCCACTGTAAAATAAGAACTTCTTTAACAACCGACCATCCCATATTCATAATTCAGAAAATGATGCCATAAACCCACATTTACTTCCTCCCTGCTATGAAGATGAGTTTGGACGTTAATAGCAGAGAATTAAGGAGGAGTTTTACAACCATGACCTTGTGTGAATGTAAAAGCTGCAGCCTGGGAAGCAGCCACAGGGCAGCGAGATTGGATTTAGTTTATAGAGCCAAGCATCCCTCCCTCCAATCTTGAACGTCTCATTGAATGGCCAAATTCATATGGGCTCTGTAATTAACTGCGAAGGCTGCTGGAGAGACGCCAGACCGAGTCCGCTGGTCAGCTCAGCCTGCTTGGAGTCAGGTGTCGTCAGAAATGGCGTAAAATTGAAACCAATTTGCTCATTTACATGTGCGCCAGGTTTTAAGTGATGAGCTCAGTAATCTTTGACTGTAATGTCACCAGAAATGCAATATTTTTGCATGTGAGAAGATTTTAATGGTAAAAAATACACTTGGTCTGTCAATCTGCAATTTTTTTTTTGGTTTGCACAATATTGTTGGAATTGTAAAAGCCAGAATTATCTTTCCTATCCAGTTGAGAAGCCAAAATGTGAGATTACCATGTGCTGGCTTTAAGTGTTAAAGATCAGGGCTGTTGCAACTGATGCAATACATAAAGCAGCTCTGTGTTTTCCCTAAGGATTATCGATGATACTGAGCAAAAATGAAATATGTTTACAAGCTAGCAGACAACGGCCCTCACCTAACAGGATGACGATACATAGAAGGATGGCGATCAGAGCCCCTGTGCTGAGACCCACGGGGAGAAAGATGGCCTCCGCGCTGCAGGTTAGCAGGGAGCCATCTGACTCGCAGCCGCACACCCGGATGGTCAAGGTGCCGGTGCTGCTCTTGGGCGGGTAGCCGTTATCTTCAATCACCACAGGAAGGAAGTAGATCTCCTGCAAACGCCGTCGAAATCCACTCCGCTTCGTTACAATCCCAGCAGTGTTGTCTGGAAAAATCAAAGGAAATCACAAAATGAGATCTTCAAAACTGCCGTCGATTTTTTTTTTTTTAAAGGATCTTTAGATTAAAAGAATCTCACAGATTTGTGTGCAAAGGCTCGAAGTGCTGCAGCGAGTGCTTGCACCTTGATCTATGCAGGTTCAGCGGCGTTCTGACCAAAGCAAAAGAAAATATTCCACGCGGCATAACCTCACATCAATCACACAGTCCTCCGAGCTACATTGCAAGTCTGGAGGTCCAAGTATGAGAAGATAGATAAAACTTTTCAACGTCTGATAACTCCTTATGTTTGATATCAAATCCTCTCTGAATGTGATGAGAAACTGCAATCTATCAAAGAGTTGTCTTATCAAAGCTCTCGCCATTTTACACCGCTTACTTTAAAAGCTGATAGAGCCTAACCACACCCAGTACATCATTCCCCGAAACGCTGCAAAGCGTTTTCTGTCTACCTGCGCCGTGAGAACTATTGGGATGTGTTGTTATTTTGTTATCTCTTTGTGCAGGCGGCATCACTCCTGAGAAACAGCAGATTAGCGAGGAGAGATGGTAGATAAAAAATATAATAATAATAAAAGCACACAAAGGGAACAACTTGGGGAGACAGCCGGAGGTGTGAGGAAGGCGAGTGGAATAGAGGTCGACAATGTATACGAGGGAGAGGGAACGTGTCAGGTTGGACCTGCCTGGTTCTGTCTGCTGCAGCTAGACTGTCTGACCCCTGTCAAGCCAGGTTTGTTCCACTGACAAAGCCTGGCACTTTTTCTTGACAGAAGGTCAGGCATTTTAGCACACCTTGCATGTTGTGCACAACTGTGATTTTGTTTGTGCCTTCTCTCCCTCTCTTGCCGAACCAGACCGCGATGCCCGTGGTGTTTGTATTTTCTGTCCCTGCCTATCAGATCTCACTCTGTATCTGGAGAGTGTGCTCACAGGGCCTCTGGCAGTCAGGAACCTGCAAGACAAGTGTGTCCAAAAGGTAAAACTGGATCAGAGGTTCGGACCTGGGCTTGTCAAGGGTGGTGAATGCATTCGTTTCCCTGGCCTCATCCTGCCATGTCCCACTTTTCATTACCCATCTTTCTGGTGAGACTTCAAAGGGCTCAGCCATGGCACACTGCAGAGTGTCATATATGCCCTTATCATGAGACAGCGTCTGACTGCATGCGCGTGAGTTATTTTTAGCATTGAGTCATGCTACTCTTGCAAGGTCTGAGCAACACTTTTCACTTAGCCAATAATTGATGTGGCGAGGGCGGCTGTCCTAATTCCAAACTAATTAGCTGCATTTAGATCGGAGGACAAGAGAGGATGGTTTTGTTTGTTGAAGCGTTTCACTCCAAATTCAGCCGTTATCGTCAATGTCATATATGATTTTATTCTTACGACCAAAAAAAAAGCCACTTTCGGGATGATTGACGGTTATTTTAAAGCTGCGACACCTCACAAATTATTTCTTGTTCTCTCAAAAAGAGGTAATCAATTCACCATCTGCTCCCTCTCTTTCTCAGAAACTGTATTACAGGCATCATTTCTATATCATTTATACTGCTAAGTTGTCAAGAACAACCTTTCAGCGCAGAGAGTGATGTGATTTCCCTGGTTTGGTAGATGAAGCTGCATAAATTGTGACTAGGTGATATCTCTTCAGGCTATACAGTCAAAGATCAATCACATGTACGGCACCCTTGTGATACGCAGTGTCAGCAAACAGATGTGTTGTCAGAATACAGGAACACTTACTTCCAAAGTCCCGGATGGTGAAATTCTTGTTTTTTATGTCTTCCTTTGGTGTTTTGAAGGAGAACTGTTGTCCAGCAGTCGGTAGATCTTGGTCTTTTCCGCTGAAGGTTTGAATCACCTGTTTGAAATGAAAATAATCATCATTAAAAAAAAAAAAAGAAGAAGGCATTGTTAGTTCAAGTAGACTATTTTATTTTAAACTTCCAGTAGTCCTCCCTGTATGGAGTACAGTGGATGTAGTCTGGCAATCCTTTCATCTACATACTGACAGAAGAGCGCCTGTGGATTTGCACAGTTGCAAGGTTTGGTTTTGAGTAGTCGTGTCGATGTCAGATGTGCCTTTTTAATGAAATATAAAACTCCTATAGGTCAAACTGTTCTGGCAGAAAATGTGAAAAATATTCAACATTGAACAGAAGTGTCAACGAGCGCCGAACTGACTGCACGTCGGACCTGTCAGAGCTGAAACAAGGCGGCGAATTGTTCTCTCTGTAGTTTTGGATACAGTTGCTGAGCACTTGATTGATAACTTGTTGGAGGTTCACAACACACGGTGTGATGGATTAAGTTCATTCAGAGCCGCTGGAGCCTGTTCAAGGGTCGCAAGGAGAAACCGGCTGTTATATTGTATATTGTATTTATTTATTTACAGCGCATCCTCTAAGAGCACGGGGCCGATTCCTATTATAATCCCAGAACAACAAACAACACCCAGCCAGCCAACCACTAACTTCTCTGTACTTCCACCCTGCGAGACACAGACTGCTGATTCAGCTGCCCCTGCACCAGACTGCTGACGGCTTTCTACTTTCTTCTTTCCCCCAAACGTCTCAGGGCTTTGTCTGAAACCGGCTGTTTCTCCAGCCCAGCTGTGCTACCAGTCTGCTCGTCCCCACTCGCTGGGCTTGACCTGCCGCAGACCTGATGCTTCGGCCCTGGATCCCCGACACGGAGGGGCCACTAATCACCCCCCCTCACCTCCACCCACCATCCCCAACGACCTGTTACATCACCTCAATTATGTTGCTCTCTCTCTCTTTCCCCTCTCGGTATTTGCATAAAATTCCCTCCAGGGGAGTAAACCTGACACCAGGTGTGATGAGTGCTTTGTTGTGTTCCCCACAGCAGCTGTACACTTCACACTATTGATTTTCAGCGACCAAATTAGCTTAGTGATGAATAAATCTAAAGCCGCAACCCACAAAAAACGTTCACTTGCATTTCATATATCCACCTTATGTTTTTTTTTCTTTATGTAAACTAGTTATGTTAGAAATAGGTGCTAATGTTCATCAGACATTA
>JAOXYL010000055.1:17207219-17234779 GCA_028564955.1 Terapon puta
TATTATTTACATATATTATCTATATTATAATATAGTCAAAGGATTTGTGAATAGATACTAGATAGATAGAAATTATAATCCTCCAGGTTACATGTTCAATTTTGCCAAAAAGCTGCAGTTTTAAGGATGTTTTAATGTTGATTGCTTTTGTGTTACAGTACAGGGGGAAACATAAAAATGTATTTTTCTCATATAGTATGTTAACAAAACCAGTAATAAAATGAAAATAAAGTCTGTAATAAGTTGAATAGAGAGCAATCGGTCATCATTAAACTAATTCCACATAATACCTGCTCTCTATAAAGGGGCAGGTCTCGGGCGCAGATATGCTAATGTGGCACCACTAATAAAGTTATAATATTGTCTATGTTGCATAATGGCACAAATACGTCCTGAACTGCCAAGAGATGATGGCAGCAGGATTTCACATGACAATGTCAAATGTTCTACATAGATTGATTAGTCCTCAAACTGATGAGTAAAACTGACGATACTCTCAAGATTAAAGCCGTGATGACATTGATGAATGGGGAGTAGAGACATTGATGAATGGATTAGAGCTCTAAAACCTTCAATCACTAGCTGCAGTATCACAGTACTTCTCGCTTTTAGCTCTTTTATCCTTGCAGGAGTAACGAGGGATATTTGGTTCAGTAATAAAGCCTCTCAAGATGGGGTTGTGTGTTCAGATCCAGGCCTGCTTCATTCACTGGAAATATTAATTCCAGAATAAAAGATTGATGTTTTCTCTCGTTCACTCAAAGTCCAGAGTAAAAACTGGGTATGCTGTTTGATTAAAAATACCCAAATGGGATTAAATATGTATATTTCAACCAAGAAAACTGTAGTTAGAATATTCACAAATAAAGAGTCTTTTTAAAAATTAAGACAGGGAATTTGGGCTATCTGACACAAATATAACTTACAACTAAACATTATATAAATACGTCATGAGTAGCCTAAAAATAACACTGGCCAAATATTGCAGATATGCCAATTTAAGTGAAAATTTGCAGCAACTAGGTTCAGTAAAGTGTATATTGTTTTAGACAGAATAGTTAAACTTTACCTGACTGGACTGCCGCTGGCATCCAAATCCTGTGCCGTCACCGCTCCAATGATGGTGCCCGCGGGGGTGTCCTCGTACACATCCATCACATAGGAGGGCTTATTGAACACTGGAGGCTCATCCACGTCCAAAACGTTAATCTTCACTGTTGCCGTGTCTTTGAAGGCCCCGAAGGTTTGAAATCGTGGATCCAGGTGAGCGTTGGAGGCGTCTACTTTAAAGGTGTATGCCTTCTTGCTTTCATAGTCCAGGGGCTGCAAAAAAAAAAAAAAGAGAGAAGAGTACGATTAAAGTTACTTTTACAACTCCACAGTCATTTTCAAATCATCACCCTGTCTTGCTTTGGAAACGGCACCCCTGCTGTAATTCACTTCATCTGTGGCGTTCACCCTGTATGAGCTAAGAGCACTTGAAGGCGCGCAGTAACTGAATACGAGCGTCAGTGTTGACAGTTTGCCCTCAGTTCATTTTTTTGTTATTCTTGCATTTTCAAGGATGAGTAACTGCTATTAGATGTCAACATCAGCCTCTTCGTATCCGACAAATTTCAGTATTTGGGTGATTTCCAGTGTTTATGTTGTCACTCAAAACACATTCAAATCACGTTGTTCTCACCTGTCTGCAAAGCGTAGAAAAAGCCTGCGATGTGATATCGCAGGTGACGATTAAGAATATCTTTGTTGTTTAAATGCCAGCTCAAATGGCAGGCGATGGTAAAGTGGAACCTGTTTCATGAGAGGCACACTGCAGGTCCTGACCAGGTTGGGGTCTCGTCCCTTCGGGGAGGGTAAGTCGATGCCGTGCTTACTAGGTTCAGCTGAACTTCGCCCCTTAACAAGAGGTCTTAGGAGTTCATATGTTCTACCTCCTCAAGCCTCTGACATATCAGCTCAGGGTCAATTAGTCAAAAGCGAGGGGAGGAATCTGCATCCTCGGCATGTCTGCGGCTGAGGTGTAAACATCCGACAGCAGTGACACCCATGTTCGTGCTTCTGCCTGTCTCCTGCCCTCTCATGTGTGACCGACCATACTTGGCGAGCCTGCAGTCGGTCACGCTCCACTGGCCCGGAGTCACATGAGAGACATTCCTATCTGTGTATTTCAAATTGACTAACATGTAACCACTATGGCAGCAATGCTATCTTCCTGCCCCAGGACCTGGGCTGCACTGGCTTGTTGTTCCAAAAGAGTGAAAACAGCTGGTAATAGCAAAGCGCCATGTGCTTATGTAAAGAGACAGTGAATGTGAGAGGGGAGGTGCACTGCAGGATGTGGAGAAAGAGGATATTTTTTTCTTTATCTTTTTTTGTAATGAAAGATAAATATGACCAGTCATCTGTCCAAATTAAATGCACATGAATTAGTGATCTAATTAGAGTCCAACCAGTCGAAATGACCAGAGGCTGCGCAATCCTGATTTCACAGTGATAGCAGATGCTTCTCAAGCCCTATGCCTCTCCTCCATCTCCATGGTTTCACAGTCTTGCAGCTACAGCAGGTGTCCGTAAAAAGAAAAAAAAAAAAAAAAAAAAAAAAAAAAGCTATGTGAAGGCAAGCCAATCTGAAAGCAATCATTGACCATCAACCGCCATGATTGGTTTGATTACAGTGCGCCAGATGCAACTGGCTAGGCACAGCTATAAGATCCTTCAACAGGAAATACACTCTGTCCCTTTCAATCTCTTTCAAGAAGTGACAACACCGAGAGAAGACCGAGCTCCCTGAAGCAACAGGCCCATATCAAAACTGAATTCATCGCAGGTGTCATTCAAATTCTGATCCCTACAATCAAACTAAAAGACTTCCCGCCAAGTAACACCTACAAAGTAGCCTGAAATATACAGCAGTCATTATTTCAGTTTACTGAGTCTCCTGCTGGTTCCTGTGCTTTGCTGGAAATCAGCATGAAAAGGAACTCAGTGCACTTTTCTTCTTATAGAGAAGAGCATTGTGAAATAAATGCATCAATAATATAATCAAAAAAGTTCCCATTAGTTTGAGTTTAAGTGATTCAAGACCAGTATGAAAAAATAGATTGCACAGAAACTAAAAAAAACCTATTAAAGATAAGGAGCCCTCTTGGATTGTACGTCATAGAGTGCCTGAATCACTACATGTAGACAGCCATGCATACCTCAGCTGAAATACGTGCACAGGTGGAGGAGGAGGAGGAGGAGGAGGAGGAGGGATGCTGGGGAGGTGGACAGCAGGAGGTGTACACCAGGCCTCATTAGCCAGAGTCTCACTGGGGAAGAGGAGACGCGTTGCTTTCCATCTCAACATGCTGCATCACCACAATTAGGATAGAGGCCCAAACTCTCACCCTTTGTAACTGTCTCATTTTCCTGGGAGCCTCAGATTGCCAAAGAGAGACACTTGTGGAGTGAGATGGGGAAATTTTCACACACTGTCGTCGCAATTTTGACACAAATCTCCTAACAAGTGCAGCCGGCATCCTGGAGTTTGACAAATTAAATAACATCTAAATTTAAACCAGCTGAGCAAGAGAAATATTACATAGGTGCCGGCGGATCCAGTGATATTAAAAGTGACTGGACTGATAACACATTTCAAGATTTTATCTAGAGTGATAGAGATAACCAGAAAAAAGCTATAAATGGAGGACTTCCAAGTATTCTATCCTTTTTAGCCAGCCGTCCTGCAAGTTCCAAAGCCTTTTATTATCAACTTCAGTGCTTTGGAAGTCAATGCTCTTTGCCCTTGAAAGGCAGAATTTACCAACGGTGATGATCTTAATGTTAATGTGCAACTCCAAGCCACATCCCCGTGCAAATCAGCTTCCTCCTTCTGACATGTGCAACTGTTGTATCAGATATTTTTCAAGATATGCCCAAATGTTGAGTGCCTCCAAAACAGCCACCAGAGGGCGTATTACATGACCTAAAAAGCGTCTGCTCTGAGTGGCATTACACATTTTGGGGTCTCTGCTATATAAAAAAACTATGATTTTGTGCAATAATTTATCAAAACAGTCAACTCATCACAAAACATATGTATCCATATTATAAAACATATTTTAAACTCTAAAGGCTGTAGGTTTTAAAGGTTTTTGAAGTCATTGTGTAGCAGCAAAGAAAAGACAGGACATAGGATGAATAGGATGTAGCTAATTTCCTCAGCAGATGGACAACACGGGCTCCGGTAGAACAATGCATGGACAGACATATGATTAACTGTCGAGCAAATCCCACTGATTAATTTACATATTCTGGTGCAAAATGGTGATGTCGAGAGCTTCGCTGCCTTTTTAATGTGTCTAAGACACACGATGGTCCAAGCATGTCTGGGATATCTGTTGTTAAATAGGAATAAAATGGGGCCAGGAGGGGGTAATGAGAAACTCTGAGTTAATGAGAAGACGTGCTAATGTGTCAACGCTTGACTTGGGGAGAATCAAATCAGATCTGGAGGCCATGAGGGAAATTTCCCAGGAAGAAAAAATCGGCCATTCATTCTCTGACTGCATGTATCATTTTGAGTTTTTTCCCCCCTTCCTCGAAGATGACCTACTTATGAGCTCAGAACCAGTGCTGTATGAGTAGGTATTATCCATATCCACACATATATTATCCTTAAAACGCACGACATGCACCTATGCATGTTCAATTACACGTTTGAAGTGTCTCATTACAGCTTCAGTTGTTATGCACCTTTTGTGGGTTACTGCGGACACAACAAGGAAGTGTATCAACGGAGGAATTTGTAAGGAGGACAGCCCGAGTTCCTCTCATGTCAGTGCTGCTGCTCTTCAACATCACAACAGAACACACTTGAAATTCTAGACATGGTGCTGCGCCCTTTGATATGTAAATGTGCACCTTCATTGCACTGGCAGTGATACTGAATGAAGGAACTTTTTTTTTTTTCTTGCCAATTGAACCTGTTATGTTCCAGGGGAATTTGTTAATTTAGAACAGGGGACTAATCAAGGCATCACGGTCTCACAGGTACAGTATCATACTTCATACACTTTCTTAAAAAGTCTTCACATTGTCAGATTGTGAACACTGAGCTTTTTGACAGTGCACACTGCGATTTTAAAAGTGCAAATCCACATATTGAAATGTGTCTCTCTCTTGATCACTTGATAGTTCAGCTTCTGGTCCCCCCTCCACCCCCCACAGTTTGCTCCCTGAGCAGTGTAAAGTGTGAGCTGCAGCTGCTCTTTCAGCCTGCTGGTTATTTTGGGGATGGGAGAAGCAGGATGATATGCATAGCGAATAGGTTCTCAGTGCGTTTGCGTGTTCGGGTTCGGGATCACAATAGCAGAGTTCGATACTCTTCTTGTGCCTCCGCTGCGTTCACCAGATAAAATCTGGGACGGTGTTCTGCCAACAGCCATGGGTGAATCTCGTCTTTCCCCTTGAAGAACCATTACCACAACACAGCGAGTCATTAGCAGGCTGATATCATTTGCTTGTGCTGAACACAGGTATTACCTGAAGAGGCTGAAGATTAAATAGGGTGAAAAATACTCCAAATGTTGTTTAATCTGTGATATGCAGAACAGTCTCAAATCCATTTAACCACAGTATTATATATTTACAATACCACTTATGAATCATTAACGCCCCCTCACATGATTTATCCTCGGAGAGTAAATCAAAGCTAAGCCAAACATGCCCAGAATATCACACATTTCTAATTGCAGCTGTGCGAGCCAGCACATTTCTCCAAACAGCAACATTAGGCCATGTCTGGATGCTTAACTCTAGTGATGCCAAAACCTCCTGATCTCGCATGACAGCACCCATCAACCAAAAGCTAAGGACTTGCCTCTTGGGTCGCAGTAAGCTCTGATAGTCTTAACAATGCCCAATAAGCTTAACGCATTATTTATGGGATGCAAAGCCGCTTCAGGGTGAAAATTACACTGAGATTCTAAGATGGGTGATTATTACTCAGTGGTTTGAGTCTGGTGTGATATGTCTGTTGTGAATGAGTGGCTTCTTTATAAGGTCACTGACTGACAGTTCAGCAAGACTCTGCCATGCAGAAGAATGCTAAAGACCTCCAGCCACCATTGCGCTATAAGCAGTCAACTGGCCACGGAGCACAACGAGCTTATCATCAGCAGAGAAAAGCTTACGTGCCCTAGAGAGCCATTTGACGTCCCTCTCAATACCGGGGGGCGTCCTAACACTGTGGAGAGGAGATGCTCACTTTATTGTGCTGCCATCAGTCACATCAGTTTGTGTCCTTGGCTGCCTCGAAGCATCTCCATCCCACCCCCCCCAAGTGCTCACAACAGTGGAGTGCCATCTGAGAGCCTCGCCAGCAGCCCCTGTCCACACTGCAGTGGAGTGGAGTGACTGCGAAAGACTCGCACTGCCACTCTTAATAGGACCGGGGGTTAGCCATGGGATGAGCCCCGAGACACTAGTTTAATCTATTACACCCACGCCTCCCCAGGCCACCAGAGAGAAGGCTCTTCATCGACTCCGAGCGCCACCTCAGCCGCCTCTTTGTCACTTTCTCTCTCCTCTTTTTTCCTCTCTTTGTACTTATTCAGTCGCACTCCCACAGCCACGCGCATAACCACGCATACACAAAGACACACACATCGCTCTCCGCCCGGTTGCTTGGTGAGGTGGTATTCATCTGCGTTGGGCACCTGGATCTCCTGTTGTTCCGAGGTATTGTTTCCTCCTTTCCCCCGTCTTTTGACTCCTTTCACACCAGGGCTTAAAATAACTCATTCCACCTCCCACTGGAACATTCGGCACTATAATCAATAGATTAGTTTCAACTGCTGTCTGTAAGCAAAGGCTCAGCTGGTATCATGCCACTGGATGAGCTTTTACATACTTAAGCTATCAAATTTCAGCTATAATATGGTAATATGGAGATTACATATATAAATTTCAGATGCTGTCTCAAGGTGAGGACATCTTATTATTTCAAAATGCCTGTATATGTGTGTCTAGATTTGAACACAGCCCTTTTTATCCTTTTATATTCAACTAATATCACTTTCTGTTTTCTGGCCTTCGGTCGGTTTGTTCATTACTTTTGTCATTTGACCATTACTTCTTTTTTTGGTCTTACTGCCTGGTAGTATCTCATCAAGACTGAAAGCCAGTAACAGCTTCCATTCTTTGAAATGATTTACTGCTCAAACAGCCGAGTAATGACGTTTCTGATAAAGAGAAATTACACTGCGGTCACTGTCTGGCTTTAGTGACATTTAGTCCTTAATTGATGGCAGGAAGGATGAAAAAGGCTTCTTGTCTCAATACTGCTAACGGCTCTGAACATAGGTAAAGTCTAAAGCGAGCCACGTGTCAGCTGAGGCAATCCAGCCAATTAGTGACATTTGTTTTACATGGAAGTGTTTATCGCTTCCGCACTCTGTTGGTGACAAGCACTTTTCTGAAATGTCATGCAGCACTATAACATTAATCACTTGAATCTGCCATTCTTTGGGGGTGGGAAAAAATGTTGCCTTATGCAAGTCGGATGAATCACAGGCCACATTTTGTTTAGTTTTGAGTGTTACCTGATTAAAACCCTTTTTGCAGTTGTAAATCAATTGCATACTCAAATAATGCCCCAAAACATCACGCTGCTCTGAAGTTGTTGTGGGACTTGAATCAGGATTCTAACATATAATTTTCTTGCATAAATTTGCAATAATTTGTCTCCCACCAATTCCAAACCTCTTTCTGTCTCTGTCCATGGTGCTGAAACATTTAAACTTAGTGTCTGGCTGTGTCAGAATTCACTCCCGAGTCTTTCTATGATTTAACAGACACTATATCAGTTTCTCTACAGTGAACCTTGAACAGACTTGATTTTTGTGTGACTGTAGATAGACATAGTGCTTTAGTGCTATTATTTTTGTATTTTAAAATAATTTAAAATATGATCCAACCCATAATGGGATTGTTGCCAAGCAGTAGCACACATGCCATGGACACTAAACTTTTGAAGGGCACTATATAGTGCATAAAATTCACACTCATTAAAATGGAGGACAGTTATTAAAGTGTACTATATAGCAAATGGGGGAGTGATATGGACACAATCACCTCCCAACACCTTAACAACCCCTGTGCCTCTCGTTTCACAGGCCCCGGCTATTGTGAGCAACTGGACTTTAGTGTCTTACTCAAGGGCATTTGGAGAGGGAAAGACGCAAATCGAAACCACCAATACTGCACAATAATCATAATGATGCTAATAATGATAGCAAAAATAATTCTGTTAAATACTTTAGCACTCAACACTAGATTAAATCAGTGGCTTAGGAGTACATGCAGCAGTTTGCAGTACATGACTCACCTGCACTCCTCTACAATGTTTTTTTGAACCCTTTTGACACTCTGGGGCAATGGATTTGGAGGCAGTGCCAGAGGTCTGCAGCAAATGCTCTTTATTCAATGCACTGTGGCTGCTGGGGGCATTCAGCTTGTACAGTGCGGAGATAGTCCTGTATTAAAATGGGCTCCCTGAATGTGTGCCAGCAAATATTATGCCACACATGCTGCCATTAAACAATGCCGTTCCTCTAGGCTTAGAACAGCAAATTTCAATTACGCATATCTGCCATCTTTTCTTCTCTCAGGAGAAGGTAAATAAACATGCAAATGGACAAACGACATTTAATCTGACTAAAAATGATTTTACCAACACAACCCAAGGTTATCGTGCCGACGCTCCCAGTGTGTGGAGTGCTATTGCTCTCTATTTGCTGTATGCATAGCAGTGACTGCATGTGTCCTTCCACACTGGTTTTTCATGTACAGTGTGTCACCCTGTGTGCACACATTTGTCTGCACACATCTGTCTGCACACATTTGTCTGCACATTTCCCCGGGAATTCATTGGTGGATTTATCTATTGTCTCCCGTAATCCTATGTTTTGCAGATGGGATGTGCAAGCCCCCTCCATGCCTCTGTGCCTCTTTTTTCCTCTCTCCCCCTGTATCGGCAGACTGGGAAACAGATGATCATCCTTTGAACCCATTACTCAGCCTGATCCTCTTATCATAACCAACCTTCCCGAGTCTCTAATTTGGGGTCTGCCAAACTCTGCTCTGTGTACAATGTGGCTTCCGTCGCTGTCCTGCTGTGTTTTTTTTCTAGGTTGCTGCGAGGGAGGGAAGTCAAAAGAGAAGGAGAAAGAAAGAGACGGAGAGAGGGGGGGGGGGTGGGAGAGAGGGGGAGAGGTAGAGAGGGGGATTGTCTGCACACATTTGCACACCTGTCTCTGGGGATATTCTACCAATCTGAAATAAGACAAGTCTGTGGGCGGGTCAGTATTCTGGGAACACAGTGAACAACTCATAAAGGCTTCATCTCCAGCTACCTACTCCCCACACCTTTCCAAGGCACAGCTCATTCTTTCTCCTTTTCCTTTTTACGCTGTCCATGTCCCGCTCATATCACAGTCCCACACGGGAAGAGACATATGCTATTTAGTAAATTACACTGTGGGTGGGGGGTGGCATGGTCAGTTAAAGGGGCTCAGGATGTCCCCCATCAACAGTGCCTTTGTGCAGCAGCCTACCACTGTGGGGAATACATCACACTGCCTCATTGTTATGTGGCAGCATATCAAACACTGCGACTGAAACAATAGGAGCAAAGATGAATCCTCACCATCCATCGAGGGTATACATGATGTAAACAAATAACCGTCTCATTTACATCATAATTGCTTCCTGTCTCATTCTGTTATACCATTACTGTCAACGAGAAGGTCGCTATACAATGATCTATAGCCATGACTATAAGTACCATTCACACATTAAGGACATGCAGTGTATGCATGTACACATGAGCAATGTACACGCGGAGGTTTGCACTTGTTCATAAACCAGCTCCGAGCATACTGAGGAGCCTCTTACACTGAGCGGGGAATCAATTACTCACTCAGCTGCATATTTCTGGGGATCAAAGGATCACACACCTTTGCGTGCCTGTGTGCTGGGGCATGTACTAAAAATGTACCAGTTAACGAACACCTCAGTCTGATACATCAGAAAAACAAATGCAGATTTGCATTCCCCCAAAGAACATTTTAGACACTTACATCAGAAATACCCTGAAAGGCACAAAAACAGATGGAATTGGCTGCACACATTTTTCAATTATGTCGGCACGTTTGCCTTAAAAGTATTGTGTGAGGTGAATTTGCATGGAAAAAAAACAGAATTTAATGAGATAGACGTGTTTATTTCATCTTCCAGAAGTGAATTTCAGTGTATAGCTGCAAAGTTTTGGAGGGTGTCTGAGGAACATAAAGAAAGTTTGAGTTGAGGTTTGGTGGCAAATATAATTTATATAGTTCAATGTGCAACCACACTTCAATTTGTGTATTGTATTGTTATGGGACATGCCATGTTGTATTGCTTGACAGCATTGGAGATTACTGCAACTTATGTGATTCTACAAATCAGTTTTTGGTAAAGAATTATAATGGCTCCTCTTACAACAATATTGATTGCTGGTGTGATTATCAAGCAGAGAGAGTTGTCAGTACAGTTGTAATCTATCTGATATCTTTCCTGCAGAATATTTGCTGATATTAGGTGGTAACATGTACCTAAGCCATTCCGAAACAGGAACTTACCTCATTCGTGCATCAGAGCACTGCTCACAAAAAAAAGGTTCTGACATTTACATTTTTCTCATTTTCTGTATCGCAGACACATTTTGTGGCAGTTGCATTATGAACATTTAGCATTGCTCTGCAGTTCTTTTTTTTCCTTTCCTATTGAACCTCAATAGCACTGACAACAAATGGCATTTAAACTCACCACAGGGGTCTCCTGCATCCTTCCAAAGGGAAATGCAGCGCAGAGTATGGAGGAATCAATGTGCGAGTGTTTGTGTGAGCCAGTCAGACTGTTTGTGTGGCAGGTTGAAAGCCTATTCTTGTGCATGTTTGACTGCATTTGTGTGAGAGTGCACAAGGCATCGCACATGTGTGTACCTGTGTGGGCGAGACCAACTGACATTAACACATTCATATCATGTGCTTCTTAACTATTACACGGCACATTCAGAGACACTGAGACAAACATTTGCCAGCTGTTCAAGTGGTGTTGACGTGATGTATTTTAATAGCATGTTGGCAGACGGGTGGAAGTGTGAGCGATTCTGTTATTCAGCGGTGGCTCCAAATGGCAGCGAGAGGTAACAGTTTGTAAACTGTTGAAAAACGCACATTGCACAGTCTTGTTTACTAACCTGGCTAGCCAGCAATGCTTGATGCCACAGCATAGCAGACAGATTAGAGAGGCAAACAAACCAACAGCTACGAGCCCAGATTCCTCTGTACAGCCCACTTACATTCTGATTGATAAAGCCAAATGTGGACAAAGAGTGAGTCCAGTAATGATTTCATTAATACGGATTGATTTGTGTCCACTTTTTGCCAAGTCGACACTTACCACACTTTTAAAAGTAGCTTTAACATTTTGAAAACTTGGCTCTTGAAACCTTAATGAGGCCGCACTGAGAGCCTTTCGATCTCTGCTCATGCTGCACAGAGAAATGCATATTATCACCTGCTGCCACTGAGCTGAACGTTTTCAATGTCCAGAGAGAAATAATATCATGCTGTTATATCATGCACTCTACAGTCAAGCCTGTGGGTAGAGAAAATTACATTATTTCTATTTAGTGTGTTTGGAAATGATGGTCTTTAACTGAACCTACATTAAGGTCACAACAGAGGGAAGACGCTTAATGTGGAAATTTTCAGCTAATAAACCAAAACAGCTCAATTTATTACGAATGTTGAGACTGACAAATGGATTCACTGACGGGCTCTTCCATTGGAGAAGTCGAAATGAGGCGATGGCCTATTATCCAAAAAATGTTACGGTTATTAATGGAATTGTTTGGCAAAAAAAGTAATGAGGTATATGGAAAATGAAATAAATATCCATCTTTTTCAATTCATTCCAAGTGTCCTTAGGATATAAGGTCATGATATTCCTTTTTTATACATATATGGTAAAGTTAATAATTGATTGCATAATGAGTCTTATTATAGCCTTCCTATTTAGTGGATTAGTGCTCATTGCAGTGGCTCGATAACTCTATTTCTCCCTCTAATTTTAGTCTGTGGCTGTAATGTCCTTTTTCTTTCACCTCTGGCAGTTGCGGGTCCCCCTTGAAAATGAGATGATAGATCTCAAAGGGTTTATCCTAGGAGTAATAAATTTCTCTAATATCACTGGTGCTTTTTGTGCCACTTGCCATTTTGTGGAGTGATATCAGGCCCTAGAAATGCTATATAGTATGTGGTGAAATTGGTGTTAAATGAGATACTTTCGCTCCGTGGTTCAAAGGAACTAGAACCAAAGACCATGACCTCTTGCTGTGGGTCAGTATGAAGCGGATGTATTAATCCATTTAGTAAAAAGAACATATGGCATAGTAAATTAGCTCTGACATGCTGAGTGAATTCTTTATATAGCACAGGCGCTCAGAGAGTTCTGTGCCATTGCTCTGAACTGCGCTTTAAGGCATGGATAGCAAGGAAACAAACCATTAAAAAGCGACATCACACAACTAAAATATCACAGGTGCAGCCCTGTGTCCTGCAGGTACAGCATAATGTAAAGTAATATCTTTTTTAATATCTATATTTATATCTACATTTATATGCAAATGTAAAATATGCTGCAAAGGCAACTTTCAGCAAGGCTCCAAGGTATTATTTCTACCATAGGAACAGAAGCACTGGGAAGTATCTTGGTGTAAATATAACATACAGATTGGCATACCTGCAAGAAGTAGGGCTGCTGTAACACCCGCACCTCCACATGACTGACAAAGGCTAAATACGTATAGCAAGCTGCAAGATGTTTCTTTCGGCTGAGTTGAATACTGTCTCCACCCTTCCCCTGTCAGCTGAGGTATCTTGTTGTTTTTTATCATTGTGAACAGAGCAAACTTTCCTGATGGTTCCTATAGTTTTTTGTTGTTGTTGATCTGTTCTGGATGGAAGGTTTAAAGTGCATATATACAGCATCTCCAACATAAAAGGAAAACTGATTCTTAGAGACAAGTAAGACTTGCAGCACTTTCCAAATGTAGCATTGCCCTTATGTGGTCTGCCTTAATTAAGAGAAAACTACCCATTGTGTTAATAAATTCTGTATTTCCAAAGCACCAATTCCACTGGTACAACCAGAGAATCATTCTACAATGGAAATACTGTTTTCATTATCTAACTGATTCCAGTTTCTTCACTCTCCCTGATTTTTTATGAGCTACCATGAATGTAACTCAACGCTCGACTGACAGTCGTTTTTTTAAACATTAAATATATTCTCGCCTTCCCCTTATTAGGGAACAGAGGAAGCAGCTCAACATCAATACTAAGTGGAACAACTGGTATATATTTTACTATATGGTCTGACTCTGTTGACCTGATAGAATAAGTGGACATGTACATTATACTGAATTTACCATGTGAGCTTTTGTTGCTGGCTACAAGTAATTTCACCCTTCTGAAAGGTTTTACCCATCCTTCATTAGCAACCTTTGCTTATACTGCCCAGAACATCGAACACTGATGAAAGCACGTTCAACATTTTCTCTTAAGGTCAAAGACTCCATACCCTTTTGAGGATGATGATCCCTTCTTGGTTGTGTTCATTGGTGGTGATGTCAAACATGGCGCCCCCATCACCTGGCACGATGGTATACTCTACTTCGGCATTTTTCCCAATGTCCAGGTCATGGGCTTTGATTCTTCCGACAGCAGATCCCACTGCAGAAGACTCGGGGACTCTTAGGTGAAAGAAACCTGTCAACAAACAAACATCAGACAGTTCTCAGACACATTTATTATCACGGTTTGACATCGGATGGAAAATTCTGAGCGCTTCACATCCTGTGTCCTTTATGTAGTCAAACCCACCCGAGGATGTCTTATCCACCCAGCTGCTTGCCTGTCTGAAGTCAGCCCTGTAGCTATAGGCATGACATTATTCAATTTTGACGTGTTTGGACATCAAGGCTGCTCAGCTCCTTGTAATTGGCTGGCTCAACCTGTAAAATCAACAGACATCAGAGCCTAGAGGCTTTGATACTCCCAATAGCAGAAATTACCGCTGATGACTTTGGAAGAGATCTACAAACAAACAGTGGATTGATTGATTATCACTTACACCTGACAATAGGTGGAAATCAATCTTTGTCAGCGTTTCCTTTCCCTCTCTGCGACGGCTAGCTGCTCGAACAATAGCATCTGTTCGAGCCAGAGAAATGAAAACTTTACTGTTGCATTGCAGATCTACTGAGAACACCTTGTGGCATCGTGGAAGCACTAAAGGCAATTCATTAACATTACAATCATGTAAAAATTATTCTGAGGACTTGTAAGAATGCCTCACATTCTGCACTTTCAACCCTCATCATGACTGAATTCACAACATAGGGCTGATGCCTGACCTTTTAACCAGTTTTACTGTGTAAATTTATTATATCACACATTCTTCTATCTGATTAAAACTATTTTGAACATATTTTTCTGCTGTTTCAAGCCAGGACGAGTGTACTTGGCCCTTATTTGACACGAACCCCTACTTGAACTTGAGCATAAGAATGGGTTCATCCAAGAGAAGACTGTGTACCAGCGAGACAGGAATGCATTAGTCTCTTAGAAACTTGTTCTCTGGAGAATGCCACTTGACACACAGTGGCATCAACTTGGAGATGGATGAACTTAAACAATAATGTCTACAATAAGCCAGAGTGTCAGGCGGCAGGCACTCGAAGGGTGAAAAGGGATGCTCAACAGAGGAGGATATTTCTCTTTTCCTGGTGGAGTACCAAAATAAATGCACTGAAAGAAAACCGAAATACCCATCTCTGCTTAGGGTATTGCAAAAATGTTGCATTAAATGGTGCTTTTTGTTTGTTTCTTTTTTTTTTTTTTTCAAAATCGATACCAGACTCGAGGTCAGGCTATACTATGAGACACTGGTTCTGCAGTGGTGTATATGCCATTGCACACCCATCTCATCTGTTATTCCTCATTTTACTGAGGGTCTTAGCTTTTTTCTCAGCGTTGATCCTAGGATTGAGAGGGTGGAAGGGAAGGAATATGGATGAATTTGGGCTCCATAATTTCAATAAATAATCAAGTACTTTCAAGGACATGCATTCATTTTTAAAGTCTGTTAAGGTTCATGTCCTTTCAAGGGTAGGACAATGACCTTTCTTTTTGTTGCCTGTGGGGCCCAAACGGAGCAAGTTTCAGGTTAGAAGAAGTGTTTTTTTTTTGTTAACAAGCTTGGAGGATAATTCTGCAAAGACACATGGAGGTAATGTATCTACACTGATATTAGTCATGACCATTGCATTTGCAGCTACATCTGGTGCCATGACAGGGGATTGACTGTTGACAAATACTTAATCTGTAATAACTATAGAGGGGGAAAAATCTGAAAAAGACAGATGTGGGCTGGATTCATGTGGTAATATTATAAACTGTCATATTGTAAACTTCATCTGATGAGGTCCTGCAATGGTATATGACCATTGCAATTTTTATTTTTTCCTTTTTTTTTGATGTGTAAGCCATCTACAGATGGAAAAGAGGAGAAGACAAAGAGAGGATTTGGGACAGGGCAGAGGAGCAGCCATACTCGGCCCAAACCTCTCTGCTGTGACAGCATTATGGAAATATCATCTTTTCCTCACAGCCAAAGGAGGCTGACCGTGTGACTGCCCATATTTACATTCAAGGGAGGCCGTTCAGTGTCGCTGCAAAATACCTGAAGAGACTGCATCAATACAGAACAGTATTTTACTCTCCTGTCATACGCTTGCTGTTTTGGGATAGAGTACATTTTGCACGTGCTTTAACATATATCTGCTCAGAATATTTAGAGAAGCTTACACAGATCAATGTGTTTACAGCAATGAGCGCTTTTTTTCTCCCTGGCTTGGCTTTACACATGACCCGGTGAACGGTACAATCAAATTAATCTGGGTTAGCAGCTTATACAAAATACCAGATAAAATACAGTGTTTAAATACACAGACTCAATCCCTGGTGCAGCATCATCATGCTCGAACCTGATCTAAATATAGAAGGATGCCCCGTGAGCGAAATAACACCAATCCTGGTTTATTTGGAGGAGCAGTAGCTGTAGATGCAATCATGCTAAATAAACAGTCCCTTTGCATACGACAGCACATAATGACAAATAATGAAAACCAATTACAAAGAGCAGGCGTGATGAATACCCCCTGCCCTGCTGTAATTGCACAGTGTTTATTTTGTTATCATAAAATGTGCGAACCTGCATAAGGTCACCTGCGTTTTTATCATGTCAAAAAAAGAAAGTAGGTGCTGCAAAAGAGCCGTGATAAACAGGTCTATTATATTTCTTTTATCTGCACTCACTTTTAGAGAACCTGGGTGGGTTATCGTTGACATCGCTGAGGGTGATGTTGATGGTGGTGGTCCCGGCCAGGCCGCCCAGCTGGCCCCCCATGTCCTTGGCCTGGATTAAAACCTGGTACTGTTCCTTCACCTCTCTGTCCATATTGGGCAAGGCTGTCTTTATAACCCCTGGTGTGCATGAAGATTGATGAGAAATACAGATGATAAGTGAGAAGAAGAGCAGATAGAGAGACACAGAAAAAGTTAAATGGAGAAAAAAAAAGAAAAGAAAGACAAACGGGGAGTGTGTTAAACAGCGCCTGAAATATGTTTGTCGCTAAATACGCAATTTACTTCAAGATGCACAGTAAATTTCCACCCAAGGAGCTCACACCCCAGAAAGAGGCTGCATCTGAGGCTCTGACCAAGGCTGGAATAGAGGTCATTTCACAAACTGGAGACACTTGACATTCAATAGGGAACTCTGGTGAAGCCATATAATGATTCACTTGAGGATCAGAGACCCTGAGATCAGAGAGCGTTTGTACTGCAGATTAATAGCTAGGTCAGTGGGAGGTTGGCAGGCTAAAAGGAAGCAGGCAGCATAGGTGGCTCTGCACTTTTCCCCTCCTCTTATTCCAATTTAATATGGTGAGGATGTCCCATTTGATCTGTAGACCCCTAACATATATGAATCCAAAATCAAAGATTCTGTTTGTTTTTTAAAAGCTTTTTTCCCTTTTTTTGTTTTGGAGAAGAGGAATGTCCATTTCATAGAGGGATAATTCTGTGACATGCAGACATATGTTATCGCCCCCCCTGCCCCTTTCCCCTCCATCACCTTTTTGCTCCCAGTGTTTGTTCCCGTTGTTGATGTGCGTTTGCAGATAGATGCAGACCCAGCAGGGCAAACATTTACTTTAACAGTTTGATTTTTTCCGGCATCAGTTTCAAATACAGTCACAGTATGCGCTCCGTAAAGCTCTGGGATGAGCGGCATAATCAGCGACACATTCCGCCGTATCTTCCCGTGTGATATGTATGAACCTATTTTCATATGCTTTGAACTGTCCCAGATAGTAAGCCAACAGCAGCCCACTACCGGCAAACACTGGAGGTATGAAGGTATTTCAGATTTAGAGCAGCCATCTGCCACTCCACAACCTTTTCACTCCCATTTTTCGGCTATGACACCATCCACCTACACCATTAAACCATTAAAGTGCAGGTATAAATACAATGGAAATAACCAAATAAGAATGGTAATGCTTCAGCATCAGATGTTATTGTGTTATTTGTCTCTTGGTGCTTCAATTAAAGCTCCCCGCTGGAGTGGTTTGCTGGCTAACTGCACAGTGAGACGACTTCTCAGTGCACTTGCAGCAAAGATCCAGAAAGTCAGTGGTGGTTTTCAGATCGCAGTTTATCTCGCATCGTTGGGACTGACAGCTTATGGATTTACCTGACATTTTGATATGATGCAAAAAGTGATGGCGTTCCTCTACCCCAGCGAGCTGGCAACGACCAAATTTAGAGCTGCTGCACTGTGAGAATTTCTTCTATTTTTTTTGTACCCTGCTTTCTCAGAAGCAGATCTCCTGAGTGTTTCCCTTATATTTTCACGATGTTTATCTTATTAAATGCTCGATACGGCTGCTGGTTGATATAAATGCAATATTTGATGAAACTGACCCTTTATTTCACACCTGTCAGACAAATTTATTGGAGAGCATGTGTCCTTTTGTGGCCCACTGATTTGTGGAGTGGCCCAGGGGTCAATTCTGAATTTTATTCCCGTGATATATATTTTCGCTGGTCCACACTATATGCCACGCACTGTTTAGAAGACACTCAATCATTCATATCATTCAAGACTAATAGCCTAGATATTTCACTGCTTCTCTGGAATTGCCAGGTGCACATAAAACAGAGGTATTTATTTATTTCTGACTCGTATTCGAAAAAAAAAGTAAAGATATTTCGAAGTTTACACTTACTGAATCACTATTTTGTCACTTAAATAAGCAAGGGTATGTATCTTACCTGTTTTGGGGTCAACAGAGAAGTATGGCTGGCCGTGGAGGATGCTGTACACCACTCGAGCACTGTTTCCATAAGTGGGGTCGTCTGCATCTGTGGCTGTCACTTGCGTTACGTACGTCCCTGTGGAAAAGAGTGGGAGGACATATTGACTTTGACTTAATCTGCTGCCACGTGAGACTGAAACCCAAACTCTTTGAAGTCCATCAGTTTATTGAACGATCTCACCTGACGCTAATGAATGATGAATCGCAACTGAGAAAGGCTACGGCTCATACTGAGCAGTCAAAGTCCCTGAGAGAGGAGTGTGGAGGAGAAAGGACTCGTTGAAATGCTCTTCAATTTTTCTGTTTTGATTCACACATTTGTAGCATTGCTAAGTGGACATTATTAAAAAAAATGCAATGGTGGAGAAAAAAAAAAGCTCTTGTGCGACTATTCATGAAACAATGCTGCCATTAAGAAAACAAAGAGACATGGAATGAATAGTATTAGGATGGCAGTCCTCCAACCTCCTGCACTAAGAGGGACAGAATAATTACTTGTTGGGGGTTTGGCTCATCCTCCTTAACTAGCTGGCACTGACAAAACACTATTCCATTAACGTGCCTCTTATTTACCATATGTTTAAATTCAACAGATTCAAACCAAAGTTTCCAGCTTGAGAAGAGGATCTGGCAAAAAAAAACAAAAAAGAAAGAAGGAAAAAAAAAAACTCTCCGGCTTAGTACTCTGTAACTCCAAGAAGAAAGCCTGGTGTTTGCTGGACAGATGGGCAGGTTCTTTAAAATGACTACTCGCAGACAGGTTGACATGGATATCTCCACAGGCAGACAGCTCTTGAGCACATATGTCCACGTGTCAACCTGGCAACGTGTACCCACATCTGGCTCAAAAATGTCTTCAACAGCAGGATTCGCTATGAGCAGGAGACCAGAGGGGTGGCATTTACATGGTAATTTTAAATTCCGGTAAGCTCCAAGTTGCCTGTAAAGAACGTGCTGTACATTAATAGGCTTTGCAGTCTGAGCAGATGGCAACAATGGCATTAAAACATTAGGTGCGAGAGATTAGTGTCTCAATCCCCCCAAACAAAGCCACACGTGCATGATTAGGCATTAGAGAAAGACTGTGTAGCATTCAGAGCAAATATACAATAGATGAGATAATGCACAAACACCTTTTCAGTTCAGCGAAGGGGCGAAAATCCACAGCGCTAAGCGCCTGGATGCAGTGAAAGTCTAAAAGCCTTAAAGCATGGCTGACACCTACACAGTCCCAGGCGCAAGAGGCAGTAGCCTTTACCCCAGATGTGAGACAATAAACACATTGAATAAACTCTATTCATGCAATTATGGAAATTCAGGTGCGTGATTAACAACTAGGTGGAGGGAAATGGCTTCAAAGGTCACTGCTGGTAAACACGTGAGGAGAATGCAGGCCAGGTTTGCAAAATATACATAATCTATCTGTGTTTTCACCTTCGTCAATGAGTTAAATATCCTTTTTATTTCAATATTGCACCATAAATTGCTGTAATGTTGCAGTACAATGCAAAGGAAAGCAATTAATGTAGCACAATATGCACAGTTTACACACCTTTTAATATGAATATTATGAATATGAAGAGAAAGAATTAGTGTCATCAAAAGACTGAGCTGGAAAGGACTGCTGTGGAGTTATATATGAAAGTCTGATATGAAGTATTTAAAATGCAAGTTTGCAGAAAAGGAGTGAATCAACAAATTCATAAAGCCTAAGACATTTTGTTTTTTGGGTTGTTTTTTTTTTTTTTTAATCTGTCACTCCCTCTGAATTATCAGTGGATAAGATAATTGCTAACAACTCAAAGGGAGACTCTGGATTATTGCCATGAGTGATTTTGCAATGTTTGGCCATAGATTAGTCTTCATTACCCACCATCACTGCATATTTATGTTCAGCATTTCTCTTTTTTTAGCATATGCTTTGCTCTGCTAACATAAAACACAGGGGGGGTTCAAACCAAAGACAACAAGGGGGGGTGTAATGTTAATGAACCCAGTGATCACTCAAGTCTGCTGGTTTAATATTGATAAAGACTTTAGTTGGTTTTATGTTTATACAGGTTACATCTCCTGCAGAAGAAGCTGCCCCTGATTTATCCTTTGCACCAGTGGCAAAGGTAAATTCTCACACAAATAGTTGGGAACTGTGCAAAGATATATCTGGCACTGGCATCACTGTGCATAAATTTTTAAACAATTATCACTGTTACTTTCAACGCGTTTCAACTGCAATTAGTGACAGTGAAGATTATTCTAAACCCACCAGTTACTTAGCCTTGTCTTTGTCATTCATAATTATTCACTTGCCTTTTTGTGAGTGCACATTCTGCGATTCTGCTTGATTTGTAGCACTTTGGAGTATTTTACAGTTCCATCACACTAAAGTAAAGTAGATTTCTGCTCATTTGATAATGTAGTTAATATCTTGATCATATATTCCTGTAGAAATTATCGAAACCATTGAGGATTTTTTTGTCTTTAAATGTGAAAACCTGTCAAATGTAGCCGCCTCCTAAAAAAAAATCAATCTGTCACATTATTATTATTTTCATAAGTAATTGCTATACCAAATTAATGTTAATTTAGCACATCATGACTAGTGCAACTGTGAAAATAGATGAATAATGGTGTCTGAGAAAATAATCCTGATGATGTCATCATGGTCATGTCACCGATGACTTTGCTGATGGTGTCGTGAGAGTTTTTAAGTCTGGGCTTGATACTTTAAATGTATAAAGCAGAGCCTGTGGATGTTTATCAGAGAGGGAGAGTCTAATGGAAGATGGTAATTGCATTATGGGAAATGTCGTGTCCAGACTATTGGGAGCATGAGTCACACTACTGACTGCATATCTCCGCCTCTGCTGCAAGGACAATTTGTTTTGAACAGCTTTATGGAGGTGACACACTTAATCGCTGTAGTAGCGCTTTAAAGTGTCAATAGAGGTGTCCACCCATAATATCTAAACATCACAGTGATGCTTTCAAAATGCCTTTCAAAATGTGTTCAACATCAAATTAAATAATAAAAGAATAACTTAATCAAGTATGTATCTTTATGATAACAGGAAGGTAACATTTTGAAAGTGGCGATAACAATGTTAATGCCATTATCTTAATTTAGGTTAATTAGTTTTCAATCAATTATCTCCTCGATGATCTGCTTGATTCATTCCGTGGGTGGTTTTTAAAAGCTAATCTCTGATACTCTGCTTCCACGGTCACACTAAATGTATTTTTGATAAACTTGAAACAGTTGCACAGCAGCTTATGATTTTCGAGCGTTCGCTGAGGCTGGGCTGGGTTGTTCCCGCTTTCTACCCACACTCCAGAGACTGCTGATTTCAAACTTTTTGAGGGCCTCATTGCCATTCACTTCAAGAGGAACCGATCCCCCGGCACATTACCTTGATCTATTCTTCCTGGGGGGCAATGTATAAAGACAAAGCAGCGAAATATACTCAGGGCACACCAAGAATAACTGGCTCTCTGAAATGTCAGAGTCTGTGGTGGTGGAGGGGGGTAGCTTTGCCCCTCTGGTTGCACCTGTGACGCTTCTGAAACTTTTCTATTCTGTAAATTGAGAAGGGAAAGTAACAAAGCTTTCAGCGCAAATAGTTTTGATCAGTTGAGGAAAGTACCAGATTTTCTCTCTTCAGTGGAGAGAACAGGTGGTCACGTACCTACTGGGGACATCTCAGGGACACTGGCCGTATAAGGTCCCTCCAGGAACTTTGGTTCATTGTCGTTGATGTCTTGAACCTTGATTACAAATTCTGATTCAGGCTCCAGGGGCCTATTGGTGTTGATGTCAACAGCCTGGGCGCGAAGGGTGTAGTAAGGCTTCTCCTCCCTGTCAAGGCTCCTTAAGGCATGGATGTCCCCCGTTGTTTGGTCAATTGTGAAAATGGAGCCAGCCCCGTCCCCCGAGAGAGTATACTTCACCGCACTGTCCCCCTTATCGAGGTCAGTGTGCAGCTGAAAGACAAAAGAGAGGGGAAAAAAGAGACAGGTTGAGTGCAAACATTGGCACAGATAATGATTCATTGAAAGCACCGGGGAAGAGCTGTCAAAGAACGCTCTCTCACAAAGACGGTCAAGGAAACTGACTGCACATCAAAGAGCGGATTCATGTCTCGGCAAAGATCTGCAAAACACAGAGTCATGAGAAAAATAAAATGATTGGACTTTCAGAACGTTTCACAGATTAATGAGGCTAAATCTCTCATAAATAATGTATTCACTCAGTGCAATTACGCCGCAGTGATAACTCTTCAACTTCGCGGACCCGTTTCTGCTCAAGCATGACTCAGAAATCTTCTCGTATATGAGATAGGAGGTAGGGGCGGCAGAGACGAGCCTGCAAACTAGAGGTAAATACTCGTTTTCCACCGGCACAGTTTTTAATACCTTCACCTGATAGCGGAGTGTCTGTAACCCGATGACTCTCTGCACAGTTGCGAAATATCAGCACTCGAGACGGAGAACATCTTTGTTAATATAGATCCAGGGCCACGGCAGCTCTCTTTGTACAAGACAAACACATTCTGGGTTGGTGGCGGAGAACTTATTGACATAGTTATGTTTACCTCCCCGAGGAGATCAAGTCGTACGATTCAAAGCCGTTTAAATATTTAGGGGCTGTAATGCAACGTGATCGTCACCATATATGGATATGGATATTTCTCATCCTATCAGTTACATGAAATTTCTACCCATGCTGCTGAGCGGCGGCTTTATTTCAGGAGACAAGAACATATAGTTTAAGCCCTGGAGCAGAGGTGGAGAGTGTAGCCAGCGAACTTGAACACTTGCAGGCAACGAGGATATCATTTCCTGTATCGAAAAAAGCTTCCACATCTTCACTTTCTGATTTTTCAACCAAGTATCCCAAGGACTTATGTCCCTACAGGGCGATTTACTAGTCACGATTCAAGTCCAATGCCGGTGTTTGGACCGACGCAGGTAACTGTGTGCTTTATATGTGAGGTGGAAAATGAGGACGTAGAGGTGGAGGGCATGTACAACTGCAGCGACTGCAGTCATCCTCCCATCAAAAACCTGCAATGAACGTTTTCATTAACCGTGACCATGATCTTTTCTTGTTCAGATGTTTTATTTGTTGAACTGCTATAGCCGTGATCTTTTGTTAAACTTAACGATAGCATAAATGCCAGCGCAGCAGACGCTGACGGAATAAATCCACACACTGATGCTGTCTTTTGTAAAATGTTTGATTTAGTTTCTCTTTCTCTTGAATATTGATGGATCATTCGCTTCGCATTCGCTTTTTCATTTTTTTTCCAGTGAACCTCTGTGGAAGTGGCAGAAACGGAGAAGGGAGGCAACTTGAGATGCATCTGTAAATTCTTAGTGGTTTATTGTTCAAAACAACGCACAGATACAAGTGCTCGCACACTGGGAGTAATTGGCGATTCAGTGCAAATTGCCCAGTTCACACAAGCATAGCGTGGCATTATGGCGCGTTCACCCGTGATGCATTATTCACTGCGATTCAAACGCATGAGAAATATTTTTAGTACATGACCCCTTGTTGGTTTACAACTAGGTCCCACTATATTTTAAACAACAAGCTCAAATATGATGGACTATTATAAGATAATGTGAACAATATGCTGAACAATAAAATAAATGAAGTAGACGTCAAACTAAGCTCTCGTTTTCATTCTTACTCAGCATAAGGGAGGGTAAATTGTCAAGTTATTTCTAAGGATGTTAAAAATATTGTGAAGTTGAATCCCAATATATGCAATGCCAGCCATGAATATGTGTCCAATAAAGCTCAGTGTTATGATGTGTGATGCTTTTTTAAAGTCACCCCAGCTTAATGAGAAATATTTTTTCTATAATTTCAGTAGCACTTTATTAACATGTCCAAAAATAATAATAAAAAAGTTTCTTCCAGACATATTACCATAAAAAAGCAGATAATCTTGATTCCCTTGGTACAAGGAAACAAAGCGAGGGGGCAAGGGAGCATTAGAGGATGCTTCCTCAAAGGAATTGGAACCAAACTTGGCCGCCATCTTTTTTTTTTTTCTTCACCTGGAAAAGTTTCCTCTCTCCGCATCCAGGTGAGGAGGGAGAAGAGACATTGACGGGAAACTCTCGCCCTCAGCCTTCAGCATCAGGGTGAAGACAAAGAGTCGGTAAATAAGAGACCTCCGCGGGCATTAAGAGGCTGTAAAGTTTCACCCGCCCGGATGGACACAAGCTAATTAAAATCAAAGCGCGCAGGTGGAGGAGGACAGCAGGATGAAAAAAGGAAAAAAGGTGAGTGAAAGGTGGATTAATTCAACTCGGGAACTAATACAGAGCAGCAGAGACGTTCAGAAATAAAACCAAGAAGTTTTTTAACTTTATTTCTTTATTTTTATTTTTATTTTTTTGTGAGCGAATAATTGAAAGACGCAGCTGGTAACTTTACAGTGTGGATAAAGGTGAGGACCGGATACAATAAAACTGTGAAAACACACCTCCAACAAACACACAGACATTTTCAAGGATTTTACTTAACTTCTGCAAGTCGACCTGGATAATTTAAGACTCCCAAAGGACGGACATCACTTTTATTTTACTTTTATATTTTATTTTTTGGGACCTCTTTCTTCTCTTTGTGCGCAGTGCAGGGTGATAATTTATTACAATTTACTGACTTTCCCGGAAGTGTTCGATCTAAATGAAGTCGTTATTTTACTAAATGATCCTGTCAAAGTTGTAATGAAGTTAGAAACTAAAATGAGTTAGTGGAGTTTTCTTTTTTTTCTGATTTAAGTGCAGTTGAACAAAGTTTATTGCGTTGAATATCAAAATTTCTCTTATATGACTTCGAATATATTTGAAATATTACAATGTGACTGAATCTTAAGTGCTTTTATATTGAGTTATTTAACATTTATTCTACTTTCTATGTTGCTCTATCATATTCTGTTTCCTCCTGAGCTGCCACTTAATTAATCCTTTAATCGATTAATTAGCTATTTTGAAAACTTGAGTCATCCTTTAAGTTGTTTTTCCATCAAAAATGAAATGTTCAAGGTTGTTAAATCTGAAATTAATCCTTACTAAATGATAATTTATGAAATATTTTTTGGATTTGGCCATCAGTCAGACAAACCAAGACGTCTGATTCTGCTTTAGAAAGTTTTACAGACTAAACTATAAATTGATTTATAGGAAAAAAAACCCTATCTGTGTTATGCTGTTTGTTTTCTGGCTCCTGTTCCATTACAGCTTTCTTGGCTGCTGTGTTGGCTCCTCTTTGCCTCCGTGTGTCTTTGTGGAAACTGAATTATATTTGCAGATCAAGAGATCTTATATCATAATATAACTGCATGGTGTGTTTTTTTCTTTTTCTTTTTAAGCACAAAGCATCCTTTGCAACATGTTGGAAATCATGTTATACAAACAGAAACATTTGGTGTGAGCGAAACATATTGAGAGGATCTTTTGTTTCGCACACAGATGGAGTTATGGACGGCAGATTGGACGCGCTTTGGAGACTGCCTGGCTGCAGAAGGTAGGACATTATTCTTGCGTGTTCTGCTCCGCTCGGGCCGCCGTGCCGTGTTATGCTGGCCGCCGTGCCACCCGGTTGCTTTGGTGGACGTGTGCATGCATGCGTGTGCTGTCTGTCAGGGTTTTGTCCCACCCGCTGTGGGAGTGTCGGCGGCTGATCTTACTTGTTTGTTAGGCCATGTCGTGACACAGACTGGGGGAGAACTTTGAGCTGTGTGTTGTTAATGCATATGGGTTCAGCTAATTGTTTTCACTGCCATAATCTTGGTCACTCTGTGTGTGTGTACATGTCATTATTCTGTCTACCTGAGACAGAGTTGGCCATGATTGCTGACTTTTGGGGGGTTTTCTCTCTTATTTTGTTGGATAATGGTTCCAGTTTCCTGTAAATTCCAGCTGGGCAGAGAGCCCTCTCTGTAATTATGGTGCCTTCGTCAGAAAGTTACTTTTTTTAGCAGTAATGCTCGTAGTTATTTATCATTCTTTGAATGTGCCAAAATGGCAGGTTTGGCATTTCTGGAGGTGAGGCTGCAGAGAAGTAATTACGAGGATAACACCACCAGGATTTCAGTCGTATGTGTTACAATAAAGTGAGCCAGAGGTGCATGCATTTTCATTCAAGTGTTTCAATATGAACATTTTTAAACTTAAGGTATGTAGATATGTGCGTGTGGGGGGTATATTTTGTAGCCACAGATTATACAAATGAAACGCAAGCAACCGAAAACTGCATCCTTACTTGAGCCAAATGAAAGGAGACTACATCTTGTGGGCCTGGAAGCTGTCAGCAGAATGCTTTAAGAGTGTTGTTGCCCTCAGGTGCTCCCCAGAAACTTGTGCTTCCAGGTTTGCCAGTCTTTAATAAAACACTGTGCTTTCCAGTACCCTATGTTCTCGCCAAATAGTAACAGGGGATCCTGCAGCAAGAGTGGCTGATTTATGTAACTGTTCATTTATTATCCATGTTGTTTCCCTATTGTTTTCTAATCCCATAATCTTTTTCAATCCATTCAAATGGTGTACGGCATCATGTGTACCAGATCAACGGAAGATTTAAACGTTGCAGCGTTGTCCTATTAGACAGATGAAATGATAATACGAGCGCACAACGGTCTCATTCTTATGCGAGGTGAATTTTTTTTTTTTTTTTGCTCTTTTTTGCTCGTTGTAGCAGAGCGATCAGGGCGGCAGGTGGACTGTTGCAACAGTGCGGTCATAATAAGGTCCGTCCTCAAAATTTCTAGTTAGACCTAGCAAAGAAAAACACGTAGCTGACAGAAAAATACACTCAGGGTGCACACACCGATCCGAACACCTGTGTCCAGTCTTGTGCAATCCAACGCAAATCACCTGCAATGAAAATGATGATAAGACTATGCCATTCTTTTATTTTTTTATTTTTCGCTGAGGATTTTGTGGAAGATAGACTAACAAACACATTGCAGTGAGATCCATATGTACTGATTCAGCATTTCTCTGACAT
>JAOXYL010000055.1:17271770-17295856 GCA_028564955.1 Terapon puta
TTAATCTTAGTCGCTACTGAAAAACGTGCAAGTCTCTGCGGCCTCTATTTACAGGTAAACACAATACATTAACCCCCCCCCCCCCTCCCACCTCGAGTCTTCGGCCGCCTCTCCCCCGACCCTCGCTTCCTCTTCCCCCCCACCCCACACACACACACACACACACACACACACCGCGACCTATTCATCACAAGCACCGCACACACGGAGGAAAGTGCGATCATGCTGACCTTGAGGAAGTCTCGCTCATAAGAAGACTCACCCAGGCCAAGATCTAGGGTCTGTCAAGATGATTTCTTATTCTATTTAATGGAAGAAGTGCAATGCTTTATCACTCCCCAGGTTCATGGTTTATATAAGGCAGAAGGGCCAGCCCCGTTGGAAATGGTAAGCTGTTAAGTAAAAAACCCAGTACACAAAAAAGATGCCCTTAAGAGTCACAATGATTTAGGTGCAGAAGGGGGGGTGGAGGGGTAATTTTATGTTAAATGGGCACTCTTCTGAATAGTAAACTAAGAAACAGATGACAATGTCCCCCTCCTATCTTCTCAATGACATTTTCCTCCAAGGCATTTATTTGAAGATAAGCATGAACGAACACAGAGGGAAGTGTTTCTTTGTCCCCACGCTCTCATCTCAGACCACAGTTCAGAGTCACAGTTCACACTGTCTCCAGCAGAAGTTTTTGACTAGTTTGACATTTCAGTTTGTTTGTTGCAGGGTGACGCTAACAACATGAATTATAGTCTGCTAACACATGACCCTGACTTTACTGTACCAGTATCAGCCATTTTATGCCAAAACAACCATTTTTTTATTCATTAAAAAAGAAAAAAAACGCCTTTTATGTCCTGTCAGATAAAACCCATTGGTCTAACTCACTACCGTCCATAGCCCCAAGAGGTTTGTGTTACATTTTGTCTTTTAAACCATAGTTTAGTATCGTTGAATGAACCCGTAAAAAGAGCAAAGACAATGAAGTTCAATGGCATGTTTAACAGTCTTTAATGTAGCTGCAGTCACAGAGCAGATCCTCCATCATATCAGCCGTGAGTGACAAGACTGGCAGTCTAACCACAGTATAAACTCAGAACATGATAATAATATAAATGAGCAGGCTGATATTTCATGGGTAAGCGCGACTGAGTTTTGCAGTTAGCTCCCACCCTCCCATATCAAACGGCCGCCTGCCGCTGTGCTAGCTCAGCCTCTGTTCTACTCCAGTAAGTTATGATGTAATTTTCCTCTGTGCCGTGATAACGATAAGAGGAGGAGATACCAGAAGGAGCGACTTCCGTGGGTAAATATTTAAAATTAAACTTCAGCACCTAGACAAGCCGTTCTATGCGCGCAGACTTTGAATTACGCCTCAGATATTGTAAATCAAACGGAGCACTTTTCCCCAATGTGTACATCCTTTTTGTTCTGCCGGTTCACAGTCACAACTGTAATGTTGTCTTGAGTTTTCCCCCCTTTTTTAAAATGTCTTTATAGAATAGGCATCTTCTGCAATATGCAGCACAGTATCCAAGACTGAAATGATACATGAATTTGGTGTAAGATACTGTGATAGGATTACTGAACAGATGGGAAACGGGCTAAAACATTCATACTGCACCGGTTGCATTTAAAGTAGTCTATATGCTGGGGAGGGTAACTTGCTCAAGTGTGTTAAGCAAAATGTGAAATGTTATATTTTGTGAGAGGTACTTCACAGGAAGGTGGTGTCTGCTGCACTGGGAAATGATGTGATTTAAGGAGCACATTTTCTTTTAATGAAATGAAGATGAGTTTTGACGTGGATGAATAAAAGTGAAAATTTTATGTGGCATACAGTAGAGGACAGAATTAATTGCCGAGACTTCTTGAAAAGAGAGAGGGGGGGGGGGAAACGCTGTAGCTACACACATTAAAGACTGAATGAGCAGGGTTTGTCTCTTTTTTTTATTTTTTTTTATTGCGGTTTGTAATACAACATTTAAAGCTGGCCCCTCCCTTCCAGATCAACAACGCCACAGGAACAGCAACTTATACTCATGTAAGGAACATCTATAGAGCCTAAATACCTGTGGGATAATGAGTGGTGAGTTATCTTGTAAATATTAGATTTGAATATTGTGTATAATCACTAATAATTGCATGTTAATGTCATTTTTTTGTGTATACTAACAGACAGCTATGCTAATAATTTGATGGCTGGTTCTAATAAGCCAGTGAGTTTAACCGCCTTCGGTCTAGCTAGCTAATAGGCACAGTAATAACAGACAACAATTATTCGTCATGATGATAATGTGATTACGTACCTAGTAATCTGTGGAGTTACAAACAACAATCAATAAGCCAACAACATTTTTGCTAATTGTTTTTGTGTCGAGGCAGGAGAGTTTGGCTCCCGGGGAGAAGAGGCCGAGAAGTGAGAGGGCGGTTATTGGCTGGGGGCTTCACACCCACCGACCAGAGGACGACACAGAGTCATGTCCCAAATCAGCAAAATGAGAAAATCCAGGCAGAGGGCCAGAGGGTCTACAGACACCACCGCTACTGATAACGATAGAGAGAATTTGTTTTTCTTATTTCCATAGATTTTTGAGGAAACTCACACTCACTCTGCCTTTTAAATGAAACTTGCTTGCATGTGGATGGCACAATTCAAACTGTGATTTTATAATAAACTCCACCTCATCTCAATGTCAATGTCATTACCTGGTTTTGTGTAAATACTGAAAAAAACATTTGGATAATCTATTGATCATTTAAGCCATTCATCAAGTTAAAAATGAGTCAAACATTTATGGTTTCCTGATTGTAAAATATGAGAATTTGCTGCTTCATAGGTTTTCAATAATCGTAAAAAGGGATGACTTTGGAGTTTTGGACTGGCTATATAAAAATGTCACCTTGATCTTCGAAAACTGTAATTTTTTACCATTGTTTTATAACCTGAGACTGACCACGTGAAATAATATTTAAAATAAAATACAAAGTCATGGACCTTATGCCATTATCTATAAATGCATCATAGTCGTCATCTCACCATAACTGATGGGAAACTGACAGATTGTCTCCACAAAAGGGATTTCCACTGATTCCCAGTGTCTCTTTGACAATCTCAAGTCAATTGAAAATGTAAAAAAAAAACATGTAGGGATTTTATTGATCTCTCAAAGCCATTACCTATTTTAAAAAGGGTATGCTAATAGCCTCGAAGTCATCAGCAAGATTCAATCAATCCACCCGAATGTGGAGTATTCCATATCTATTTCTACCCCACGCTTTGCTGCAGGAGTGCTGCTCAGCTGCTCAGCCCTTATAATGAAAGGCCCCCCAGCACCCTCTCCAGAAATCATTACAATCTCCCTCTACCTCTAGGGTCAGTAAACTAATAGTCATTCACCTGTGTGACAGGAAATCTTTCCCAAGTTGCCATTGGGGGCCGTTGAGGTTGTGTTTAAGGTTATAGAGTCCAGTCCAGCCAGAGATGACTGTTTATTGTTTGAATGGATCCCGATGATTTAAATGCGTGTCCAAAGATCCAGAGTCTTTCAACGGGAGAGGATAAAGATTAGGTATATTTCCCCTTTAACTGATACTGGAGAGCAAGGGAAACCTGTTAGTCAGTCTGCCAGATATCGAGACACAACAAAGAATAACTTTATAAATAGTGGAGTAAAGGCATTGGCACAGAAACATCCTCCATCATCCACTTGTACTTGTGCCTGTGCATGGCCTCCAGTGATTTTTATGACCACAGTGGTTCCTGCCCACTGTTGGCTGAGAATCTGTGGTGGATTTCTCAAAGGGATGGCACAAATGTATTCAAAGGCGCAGAGGCCCCGGGGTCTCTTCAGGCTATTTTAAGACTTTACCCTGCAGTTTTTCAAAACATCTATGAAAGAATTCAGGAATAACAAAAGGAGAGACAACGAACTGACCTCACTTTGTTGTTTCCTCAACACGTTTTGAAAGGAGTTGGTTGAATGGAAATGCATTGAAGTGGAATTGTTAAAAAAAACGAAAAGCTAAGAACATTCATTCAGTAACGTCAATGGTGTTTTAAAAAAAAAAGAAGCAGTTTTCTCTTTTGTCTCAAGCTCTCCAACTGTGGTCTTTGTAAGCCGAGCCTCAGCACTGTTCAGATATGAGTAATAATCAATGTTTAAACTCTGCACAAACAAGTCTCGGAGGACCTGCCACACCTTTTATCTCAGATAGCACACCATCCTGAGCTCGCTGTTTCACATGTTCACGGGGTAAAGCAGCTGTGTCCTCAGTATTATTGGTATCTTCAGGTAACTGCATCCTTCCTCCTTCTATTTTCACCACTACTTCAAACAGCACGCGCATACCACAGGGAAGGGTATATTTGTTTGCTTTCCAGAAAAAGCCTCGGCATCAGCCAGCTTCAGAAACGGAGGTTTTACCTCTGTGGAGAGTTTCTCCCACAGAGAGGAAGAAACACCATGTCCAAAAAGCTGACAAACGAACTCAGACAAATCTATATAAATAATTGCTAAGTGGAGTGAAGAGGAGTTGCCCATCATTCAGAGCGGAAGCGTGCGCAATATCTCCTGGAGATTGAGAGTCATCCATCACCGCAAGACTTTAATTTGAAATGTTTAGGACTCTTGCTGATGATTGTGTGAGAGCCGGTGAGAGCCCAGTCTTAGAGGTCTGCAGGGGTCTTGGCAGAGTGTTGCTCTCTGTGGGAGATATTGCTGCCTGACACAAAGCGCGCTCATACCAGCACAATAGCTTCGTCTGAGATTGGCTTGAGACTGCAGACAGAACAACCGAATCCACAATCTGATTAGCATTCAGATGCTTTAAACTGTGCGAGCAAGTTTTTGACAGTTAGCTTATTACATCTTTTGGCTCTACAGAAATGCACACAGACAGACTCTGTTGGGGAAAAACATTGGGTTTGGCAACCGGCTTGGCAAATAGCTCAGGACTTTGTGCTGAAGGAACATGATAATGTTATCATTAGGAAGACAAAGTGCTCCTCTGCGCTGTCTCTCATGACCTTTTAACACACACCAGGTCACGTCAATCTGTTGAGATTAACTGGAAAACTTACACCAAAACAGGAAGATGGAATCCCTCTGGTTGAAGTCATTAAAAACCCAGTTTTTGTTTGCGAACTTTGGTCAAGATACATGTCTTAATGACAATTATTCTGCATAAAGATCCTGCAAAGGCTGAACCTCTGTCATCCGAATCTCACAACAACAACTTTCTCTGTCTGTCTCTCTCTCATGCACACACACATTCAGAAACACACACATACATTCACATATGCACACTCGGACACAGCTCATTTAGAGCGGAATGATGTCAAAATGAGTCCATTGAGTGGGGGCGGAGATTGAAGAGCCCAAGGTAAAGAGAGTCTGGAGACTCCAAATAATCTCAAGTATTGATTCTGTTTAAGCCCAAGGCCCTTGATGGACACTTACTTCAAAATGCGGTGATAGGTGGCATATCCGGATGACTGATCACTGTAGTTCTGCTTACGGTAAAGGCTGCAGACCATCCATAAATAACAACTCGCCCTAATCAAACCGTGCAGCGGATGCAAAAGATATGATGACAGCCCAGTGGACACGGACTTTAATTTACCACAAAGCACTCAGCCCCTCCATTAAATTTACGTGAACGCAGTCAGAGAATGAGGACGGCACGAGGAGTGGATCGACTTGACGTTGACCCTGACAAGTGGTCATGCCGTCTTGCTGTGGAAGAGGCCATGCAGCTAATTAACAACATGTTTTGCTTTGGCCTTTTCTGGTCTTACACAAGCATTGGAAGTAAGAATAAGAAAATGATGACATGCAGCGATCTGCACAGCATCACTTCATGCATAGTGATTCATGGAATATGGACACTTTTTTTTTGGCACAAGATGTCTTGTGTTAAATTTCATAATCATAAAAACTAACCAAACTGGATGTCAGAGTGACATTTTTTAAAACTCTGCACACAAGAATAATGTCTTTGGCCGACAGGAAGTGAGACTTTAACAAATCTGTGTGAATTTCTGGCAGTTTGGCACAGTGTGAAACACGCTGATCTGATGTAACACTATTCAGTATAATACAACATGATGCTGCTTCCTGTCCTTGCACAGAAGTTTCACCTTTCAAGGGCAGCACTAAAAGTGTGCAGTTTTTGTAACAGTAAGCAACTTACAGTAACCCGATGTTTATTTCCATTGTAACAAG
Organism: Terapon puta; assembly: GCA_028564955.1. Lineage (NCBI taxonomy): Eukaryota > Metazoa > Chordata > Actinopteri > Centrarchiformes > Terapontidae > Terapon > Terapon puta. The sequence continues at coordinate 17,277,992 of JAOXYL010000055.1, forward strand.
TCAGTCAACAGGTTAGGAAAAGTCTTGTCTTCCATATCCATCTTGTCAATAAATAGGTGAAATTTTAGTCATGATATGCACCTGAACCAGGTAGTATCACTGTCATCACTTAATATACTTCAAGTATATTGCATGTCTCTTCATTTATCCCTTCTAATGCAGTTATAATACCTGAGTGGTTGGTGGCTGCATGCCCTGAATGCTCATTTTCTGCACAGTAGCCTCTGTGTACTCAAAGGGTCCAGCTCCTCTTTTCCTCTGGAAGTGGACTCCTTGGAGCGTAATTTGATTATTCCAAAGCAGGTGTTTTCAGCTGAATGCTGATAAGAAGACTCTGCGCCTCTGACACCGAAGTGAGTTACATTAGATGTGCTAAAAGTAGCGCACGGCAAGAGCTTTTATTTTCTTTTTTTTTTCTTTTATCTAATCTGTACGTGAAAATGGGATTGACTGTGAAAAAAAAAAAGCGCTAGAATTCACAAGGCATCAACCGATCAGACGAATACTGTTACTCTCACACTGGGAACGATAAATTAGTAATCTGCAGTATTTCTGGTGTAATAACAATGCCGAACATTGGCTCAAGTCTCTGTCCATGTGGCTGCCAGTTTCTCAGACTCGAGATGCGTTCGATGCAACACGGTCCTTGAGATAATTGTGTCTTGGAAGAGATGGCAGAGTTGATGGTATAACAACTTCCAGAGGGACTGCTGATGTAACAAAGAAACGTATAAGTTCACAGCAGATTTAGCTCAGCGTCGCTCGAGGGTACATCTCTACATTTTGTGTCCTTATACTTCCTCCCCGGCTCATCCGAATAAGCGTCTGCTGCTGCAGAATGGGGGCAAGGTTGCATCTGTGATCCTGTGTTTCCCAGCAAATCAGACTCTTTCAAGCCTCTTTGATATCCTCTCAAGATTGTTCCCTCTAATCCCTTTCCACGCCACAAGAATGGTCTTACCCACTAATAATATCGCTGATATACACTGTGTACAAACAAAAGGAATAATCTCAAGGCTGTGATTGAGACATCAGACTCTGTGTGCTCTTATTTTCAACAGAAAACAGTTTTATTAGCCCTGCACTGTACAAACAGATACACTATCTGCTCCATTAAAACGGAGTACACACAGTTGTCCTTGAGGCTGTCATTTCCATGTTGAATACACTATTCATCTGTATAATTAGCATTTTTAGGATAATTGGTTAGGAAGAGAAATAGAATAGGTTGTAAAAGGTTTGCAGTTCGGCGCCTTATTTACGAACAGCTGAGATCAACTTGCCAAAACCACTTGACATGCTGTGGTGTGATAATCGGTGCTGAACACTCTCCAACACAGAGTTGAACAGCCACAAAGCCTTTCATATGCAGATGAACTAAAATAAGTCAGACCTACAAATGAGGTCAGCACATTGAGAGTAAAGTGTCGCCTGACATGTGAGCCAATCGGCTTTAATTGACACTTAACTGAATTCTCATTTCGCTCTGAAAGGTATGACGGAAATCACGAGAGACGCACAACAGCCTGAGTGTCTGCGGTCCTCCGACTCCGGCAGCAGTCTTGTTTTTCACAACTCCCTCGGATGAATCGCTGTCAAGGGCACAGCTGAAGCACCTTTCATCACTCTTAACCAGCTGTTAGAGGGAGAAGTGTTTCAACTGTGCTTGCCGAGGGAATGAAACCGGTAACATCATGGATTTAAGCACCGTCTGTTTTCTGAAGCTCCGTCAACAAGCTTTAAAATGCACATCGGCCGCACGAAGCAAGTAACAGTGGAGTTGCAGGGAATCAGTTTTTTCTACGAAGGTGAAAACTTAAGTGCGTGTGAAATGCCTGCAGGCAGAGAGGGAAGATACACTTACCTTCAATGGGACACTTTAAAGCAGAGACGTAGCCAGTTTAATCCAAATGTTCACTGAATCAAACTGTCCTCCCACCTCTCGCAAGAGCAGACTCTCTCTCCTTTCGCTGCTTTTACTCCTCTTCTAATTCCCTCTCTCACCCTGCTCTCCTCTTTGGTGCCTTTCTGTCATTATCCCGCTCGCTGCGAAGTGTCGGAGCCCACGCAGGAACGGAGCGGGTGAACACGGGAGGCGAAAACGGCTTCGGAATAGCTGGAAAAATACACGGGAGCTGTACCAAAGGTGGAGCGTGTCCGCACCGTTACAGAATGACGACTGAGCGAGAGAGAGAGAGAGAGAGGGAGCGAGTGAGTGAGTGAGTGAGCGGTGAAGTGAGAGAAAGAAGCTTGTGTGTGTGTTTGTGTGCATCAGAGGGCGAGAGAGGAAGTGTGTGTGAAGGGGAGAGAGAGAGAGAGAGAGAGGGGGAGAGAATGTGAGAGGGTTTGTGAGCGCTGCTGGCTCAGTGGCGAGCGACAGTCGTGATTGCATTGGCGTAAAGCAGTAGCGCAACACGCCCCCCCTTACCCCCCCCTTCTCTCGTCAGGTCCCCAGAGCACTGGGGGATCTTCATCATCAAGCAGATTAGAGCCAAGTAGCAGGCACCCCACCCCCCAAACCCCCCAATGACACAGGCACAGAGAGCCAGTGGAGTGTGCCGTGGTCACTGGGGATATTTTAATCAGAGAGACACTTGGAGATGCCGCCTTTGTCCGGAGCTCATGTGCTTACAGATCCCTCAAGGTCCTACTTAAATTAGAGAACTTCTCTCTCTTTGCAGTTAGAAATAAGTAAATTCTCCCGTTTTTTTTTTCTTCCCAAAATGTGGTGGCAAGAAAAAGTTTGTTTGGTTATATCCAAACACTGTGAAAATACTTGGTCAGAGGCTTATAAAATGGTACCAAAATAGTATTATTTATTAAGCTAAGAGAATTGTATAAATCCCCCATCTCCAGAAGGAACTTTTAATTGTGTGAATGGCCTTGCCTGACAATTAGTCAGTCAAATGATTTTGGGGTATAATGGCGAAGAAGCCCCGACGAGGGGAAACCGTTAAAGTGCCAAACAGCATAAGGAAGGACCATAGAGTTGGAATACTCTACAATTACAAATAGAAACTGAAAAACAACAACTTCGTGTTGAAATATTTAGCTACAAAGGTTAAACTATGTCTTAAACAAAGGTAAATCGCTGAGAAACAGGTTTATGCAGCATTCATACTTTCTTTCCCTCACAAAATCCTAACAATCGTTTTCAGATGTTTCAATTATTCTTCATAGTGGTTGTCTGATTATGTCTACCTTTCTGTTGTACATATATTTATAAAGCCTAACCAAGCCTACCAAGGGCTGAATTGAATTTTATTTCAATGGAATGACGCCTACATGTATCATCCCAGTCAAATAAATGAATACCTACATAATAATAAAGCTACAAGAAGTAGGATTTTCCTAAAAACACTATACATATATGTACAATCAACAACCTACAAATTCTAGTGATCACACCTTTTAAGAAGTATTTTTCTGTTGGGACTTTTTTCCCCATCTGGTTCTGGGGCCTTGTTTCCATGCTTGAAGACAAAATGGACACGTTACAGCACAAAAGCTAATGTATTTTATTTTTCTTTGTTTCCATGTCAAAGGCAGCTTGAATGGCTGGCTGCTAGTGGGACCAAAACACTGCAACTGCTTTATGCTAATGCTAAAGTGTTTTGATTGGCCTTCGCTTATGCAAATGGATTTTTTCATCTGCGTAGGTGCATACCCAACGGCAACCCCACTGGCGGATAAACAATGGGGGCCAAAACAGAAATTTAATTTGTCGCTTTTGGGAACCAATATTATCTGCGTTTTTGTCCTTAAAGGCAGGCCACAAGGCATGTCATTTACACAACACACATAGAAGTGGCATGACTTGAATGTAAGTGCAGCAGTGGGGAGATGGTATTTAAGTGTATTCGTGCATCTCTAAGGCCTACATGAGATACACTTGAGGAAAAGCAACCATAGTGAGGATTTACCTCCTGTGCCCACATCTGTAAGGGGTTTTAAAAGTTTAGTTTGTGTTAATGGTGGAATTATAATCATATTTCATGCCCTTTTGTTGATATTTACAGGGGTTTTAGGGGGTTGTGTCAGGATCAAGATGAGATCAGGAGCATGGATGAGGTTCGGTGACGGCAGGTTAATACAGGAATCTGGGGGGCAGTAAGACAAATATGTTCATGTGCAGGGTTATATTGTCGGGGTTATGAAAGGTGTCTTTTCATGTGGGCTGGTCATAAAAGATAAAGTACACGGATAAAGCGACTGGTCTGGGGCGCTCTCGGGAGGGGAGGGGCGGGGGGGGGAATCCAGTTGGAAGAGGAGGCATCAGCTGGTTCCTTCTAATACCCATAACCTCTCAAAGAGAACGAGCTAATAAAGAATCCCAACACCTCCCCCTCCATTCCCAACGGAGATCACCACAGAGAAAGAATTACATCATCTAAACATCAAAACTTTACGGTTTCTCTGAAGTCTGGCAGTTGTCGCTGACGGTGACCTAAATTCCCTTATTTTCATGTTTTGCATGATTTAATGCACCGCTACTTTTCCTTACTTGGAACACAGAACACAGATGTCAGATCTTGCCTCCGCCTGGCATATTGAGGAGCAACCACCAGCTTTAACCTTTAAAATTAGACCCCGATATGGAGGAGGAATCAAAAGGTGGCACACATCACTCCATGGAAAAGGTTATTGAGGCATTAGCATTTAGTCCTCTCGATATTTCATTTTGACTGTCTTGAAGATGGACAGGGCTGACAATGAAACAAAATTCACTTTCTTTCCCTTTTTCTTTTGCTTAAAACGACACTGGAGACCTCTGCTTTAATTTCAGTTCCAACCCAGATTATTGAGAATTTGCATACTTTCTACACTTTGTTAGATTTTCAAGATAGATGACTGCTAAAATGCAAAATAAAAGTAAATCATAATATATCTGAAGATAAGGAATAACATTTAAACTCATGGTGGAATTTTACACCGAAGACTCTTCTTATTCAGCTTTGTCTTCTAATAAGACAGCACGGTGAAAATCAAATGGTCAGCAGAAAGTAAAATAATCAAATGAATACAAATAGTCCATCCTCACTCCTCACAGGAAGAATTAAAAAACAAAGTAAAGTGGAGAAGAAAGGGAGCGCTGAATTGTGTAGAAAAAGACCCTTTTTTAAAAAAAATATATAAAAAAAGTGACTCTGAAAAGCTGAACACTGTATTTGAATGTAGTTGTGCAGCATTTTATACACTCAGCAGTCCTGGCTGACAACCCTGCTCCCAGATCAACCCTGTCCAGATGGCATGGCGTGGCCCTAGAGGACTCCATTTTTAATCCTCTTGGCACAGGCTCCGCTAAGCAAGAGGTGGAACGGATGCTCAGAGTCAGGCGTCAATCAGGGCATTTCAGACTGGCCCGCCGCCGTACGGGGCACAAAAGTGTCCCACACAAGTACGCACATGGGGGCACAAAGAGAAAAATGCACTGGCGTCAGTCCATTTAAAGCACTGACTGACATTTAATGAAGGTCACGCTTCGTTGTTGGTGGGCGGTCTTGTAGGCACGCCGCCGATGTGATGGAGGCTCCGGCATAACGAAAACATAACCTTTCTCTGGAGCGGATCCACAAAATATCGTCTTCAGCCCTCAACAGCTCATTTGCTCAAATAACAGTCAAAATATGCACGGAGCAGATGTCGCCTGACAAAAGCAAGTACAACATTACATTCAATTTATTTTGCTTTCTCCAAAGCTGCTTAACAATAAGCGCATTCAGACATGTGGGTACAAACCGAAGATTTTTTACAAATAAGTACATCAGCTCCATCAAATACGCTGCTGCAGTTGGAGACATCATTTCATTTCTCATAGTGATTAAAAGTGATTGTGTTATAGATTACATATGCAAATGCAGTTTACTGTAAAATGGCAATTACACACTAAAACAAAGACGTAGATGAAGGAAAAACGACAAAAGAGTGTGTCCAAATCTCAGAATATCCTCCCACTCCACTGTTTAAAGTTTTAAGAGTCATCTCAGCCGCTGATGCCTCAAAAGAAGCAGAGTCTGAAAATTTAAGCTTAGCCAAAGATGAGACACTAAATAACAAAGAGGAAGAGATCAGATGAGAGAAATAGAAGTAGTTAACGCTAACTTAAGTGCAAATTTGTGGCTTTATTTTCCTGCATAGGTTTCAAGGAACAGAGCCACATTCACACATTTGATTAAAATATTGGAATATTTCTCCCAAATATCAAAAGACACAACTGTGAATTATAATGACTGTGAATTGTTAATAAGCCAAGGGAGTATTTACACTGTAAAACTAATGCACAGTAATAATTCTGAATTAATTGCATCTGTTTGGCTGTTAACTTTAATTGGCCACCAGAGGAGTTTCTTTAGAATCTCATTGGGCAACTACAGCAACTATTGGAGTGCAAATCCGCTTTTTAAGGTGCATCAAATAAGAATGGCAAAAGGAGGATCTGGCTTATTTGAATTTTATCCCAAGGAAGTGAAATATGTTTCAAACTCTTCATTTAACACAGTAAGTTTGAGGTTTTCTCTGTAAAAGTTAAAACTTGGCATTTTTAACAATCTGGTTGTAACTTTCCACATTGAGAGATAAATTATATTTTTCTCTTAAAACCACAAGATATGATGTTCTGTGTTTTGTAAAATATCTTTATAGCCATGTTTATGGATAGAACTGAATCATGAATGTAAAGATCTGTGAAAAATTTGGATATTGCTTTTTTTTTCGTCATTTTTTTGGAAAGATTAGCTATTCAGTTTGTTGTAATTTTAAAAAATATCTATTTTATTCACGCGGGGCTGTATATAAAGCTGTAATAGTAATAATAAAATTACACCGGGCAGTTTTAAACTGTTTCAGTAAACTTCCAGTGAACCTGATCTGTGAGCTGACTTCTAGAGGCTTGCAGAGAAGAAGCATTTATATTCACAGCTCTTACTCAAATGATTTATTTCTTTTTTTTTCCTCCCCTCCTCCCTTTTCTGCTCGCCTCTTTCCTGGAGCATGACAGGGTTGAGAAAGGAGGGGTTTATGGGGGGGGCCGGCGAATGAGGATGTGTTGCAGGACAACAAGGACCCAGGTGTACTTCTTATTAGCGGCTAAGCTAATGGAATCACCAGTCTGCCTCTCTCTGGATCACGCGGCTCAAGACAAGACCAGCCTGTCCTGAGGGAGGTCTGGCCCAGAAGAGGGCATCTGCTGCTCCGGTCTGCCTCCTCCTCCTCTCTGACTTTTTGCAATTACTAGCTGGAGAGACACAGGCGTTACCCTGGAACAAATACACCATATCTGTGGCTCATTATTTCTGCTGGTGGCGGCATTTAGAAAAGAAACATATATATTTTTAATGTCCTTGAGAGATAAATCCTTGAAACACATGGGCAACGATTGATCGAAAACCACAATATTGTTATTTTTAATTCATTTTTGCTCCTGATTGGCATTTCATGAATCGTTGAAGTCTTCTCTTGTGAAGAAATAATAGATATCTTATTTATAATGTATTGTTTTTGCATTATAAAGCTATTCATGCAATTAATATATCATGTTGGAAACGCCATGGGAACGTTTCATACGCGCGTAATGTCTTTGCATCAGTCACTACTGCTGCTTTTCCACCTCTCATCTCAAACCAATATTGGTTTAGTTAGCGAAGGACCAGTTGGAAGCCAGAAACAACATGTAGATTTTTTTTCCCCCGCAGTGAATATTCCTCCACATCCGACGCGTTAAATCAGAATCTTTGATTAAGGCCGCGCTCGTAAACAGCCTCTTCACAATCAAGACTTTCGACACGACGAGTGGAGAGTTTTTAGAGGAAATCTCGAATGCCGAACGCCGATCGCGGCACCGATGCCGCATTGATCTGAATGGAGCGGTAATTAAACAAGCCATGTGTTCCAGAGAGTTGCTTTGAACGCGAGCGAGCCAAACACTCAGCCTGACAATGCCCCTGCAATACAGGTTGCCATTAACAATAATCAGTGCAGTCACTGGGATTGAGACATCTAATCAGTTTCTCCAAGCTGTAATGCCAACCTAATGAAAGAGATTAAAAACGCTTATTTGAGAGAGGCCGGCGCGTGTTTCCCTGATGATGTTTTTATTCCTGCAGCCGAAGATAAAAGCGAGGTAATAACGCTCGAAGAATCGCTCTCCAACCAGGATTTTAGGTTATTGAACGCTGAATTTTTCTCCCGTCGGTGGAAAAACGGCGGTCGCGTGGCAGGAAAACACACACACACACAAACGCAATCTGATTTAGAGTCGCATCAGGCTCCGTCTGCGAAATGTGCGTGTCACAGAAATGGCCCCGCAAATAAAATGGGGTCACATAATCTGCAGGTCGGAGTGAAAAGTGTCTCAAAGTTTGGATGATTTGACAATTTGATCAGCAATTTTCGCAAGTAATCAGTCCTGGCAGACACAAGCCCACTCCTGTCGGTGCCACGGGCTGCTGCAAAATGAGCCCATATTACTCGTCTGCTGCAAAGGCTGAGGGATGTGTTGTCAGGCGAGCGTTTGGCAAAGGTTTGGAGTGGGTGTGGGAAGGAAGAAACGCATTAAATACTGTGGAGAGATGAAGCGGCCGGTGTATGGGCTGTAGCCTGCAGAGGTGGAGGTATATTGAACGAGCGAACGAGGACGGGTTGAACAGCCGAGAGGGGCCGTGATGCAGAAAGTGCCTCGGCTCACCGCGGGCTCTGAATTGTGCTCTGCAGCTACAGTATATTACCTTTTTTTTTTTTTTTCCTGTCGTCCACCTGAATGCAGCCCACAGCCGCGCACTTGAGCCCATTCAGAGTATTTTAGTGCTTCGCTCAGGCTGTGTGATCGTACCTCCGCGAAAGAGAGGCTTTACATTGTTTCCTCGTTTAAAAAAGGAGACGCCGCGGTGCGTGTTGTGCATTTTGCAAAGACCCCGGCGGTTTGGGGATGACACAGTTGCTCCGCCGTGGTCTTGTTTTTCTGGCCGCTGCAATGTGATGGGATAAGTACTGAGGTCTGTCCTATTAATGGTAGCAAGCCAACTTGGATGTTACGATGAAAACGAGAGACATGTAATCTCCGAGGGAGGGACGGTGCCAGGGAAACGGCTTTCCTGTTTGTCCACAGCGCGGATTTAGATCCCTTCATCCCGGCTCTCTCCCACTGCCTCCACAGGGTTATTATTCTCTGAATTCCCACGGTGTGGCCAATCAACAGATGTGTTTAAACAGAAATTGTCTGTCCTCTCACAAACACCCCCTCTCACCCCCCCCTCACAGCCAGTGATATTCTATCATGTAAAGAGAACATGGCAAATGCCTCATGATTGCCAAGGTATTGTTTGCAAATGGGGTTTCCACAGAACTGACATTGAGCAAACGCTTCGTCCTTCAGCTAAAATATCAAGCGAGAACATTTAGCTGGAGGCTACGTCCAGTGTACGTAATAAGACGAATGAAGGGTAACGCACGAATGTACATATAACGAGTCGGTTTTAATTGGACATATTACAGTTTTGCCATGTTGTGAATATGTTGGAATAATATGTGATATAAATTACACTGCAGGTCATGTGGCGGCTGATGGTGCTAATAATCATATTCAACACGGTTTAACTACAGTAAATTGTTTGTGTTAGAAATAAAAGTTCAGGAGTGAGGTAATAAATAGGTAAAAATAATGTAGAATTGTTTATTAAAACTCCATGCTGGCAATAGCTGTGGCCAGAAATGTTATGTTTTTGGGATGCCCTGTTTATGTGAATGTGAAATTTCTTCAAATTTGGCACTAACATCCATTCGGACTTGATGATGAAATTATTCCATTTTTGGAGGTCAGAGGTCAAGGTCACAACCCTCACAAAACACATTTTAGGCCTTAATTCACAAAGTTTTGTACAGATTATTTTTGTATTTTTTAAAACTGAATTTATTGATTTGGGGACCTGAACGAGTCCACGGGAGGCCTCCTGAGCCTCAGGTGGTTGTTGCACAGTAAAAATAAGAAGAAAACTCTGGAAATTATTTCCTTCAGTCATGCGTTATACATAGTATGGCGACAACTCCCTTAAAAAATACAAATAAAACTTTGAGAGAATTTAGTAGTCAGTCAGGACAAACATAGATGTGAGCTGAGAGGTGCAATTCTAACTTTCTTATTTATAATTACAGGAAGTGTGTGTTTGCACAGAACATGGTTGTGTGAGACCGGGACATCTCGTCAAAAAACTTAAAAACTTAATGACAACCATCCAAACATTTACTGTATTGGTAGAGTGCAGCCTCATAGTTACATGAACAGTGTCGGGGATAAAACTTGGGCTTGTTTCAGGATAAAAGCAGAAACACACTCGTCCTGTTTGATGCAGTGAAAGAATATATCACAGAATTTAACACCATTTAATAATAATAATGAAAAACCTTCCTTATGTGACTAAGATGTTGCATAACCATTCTTATTGTTTCTGTCTCTTACCTTTGTTAAAATGCAGCTCAACATTTTGAAAGGAGGATATTGACTTAAACAGTTTTTTTTTTAAGAGATAACAGGGTTCTTATTCATTTTTTTTTAGGGGGACAATATGCGAAGGAGAGGGAGAGGAAGATACTAAGCAACAAAGACACCCACAAGTTTTTGAATCCAAGATGCTGCGGCCACAGAGTTTTACCTCGCCTTATTTATTCATTTTTAAACAAAAATAAAATAAAATAAAAACACAAACAGAAAAATAATGAGGCCTGCACATTATTCATGAGTGGCTGGGGTGTTAGGAACATACAAGGTGGCTCTGCAGCAGTTACCATCCAGAGCCTAATTTGTTACTGCACAAGATGATTCCAGCAATTCAGTTTCAAAATTGGGTCAATAAATTCCTGTCAGTCTAATTCATTTGGCACTGAGTCATTAAAGCCAGAGTGATGCTGTTGTAGCGCTGCTGCATCCGCCATTCTTGGCAAGCGGGGCTTAAATTAATATTCAGCTGGATTGGTTCACATGCACACACACACACAGGCACACACACACATGCACGCAAAGGGAGAGGCAGATAAAGAGAGCGGGAGACGCAGATTATTTAAAAATTATGGTGCCAGTGCGAGCAGATGACCGCCTTCACCTTCTCCTTCAGGAGCTGTTTGCGCCGTGAATAATAAGGCACCCTAAAGTTTTTGGGAATACACACTGAGCTTCATAAACTCGTATCACCCGCTGTATTTCATTAGTACAACTCATAAACACACGCCGCTTGTTCTTCCACTGACTGAATCCGCCAGCTGTTTTTTCTGTCGTATATTGAGCCACATCTTGTGACCATAAAAAGCCGGCGGTTGTCGCGTCCCAAAACACATTTCTCCACAAATTCATCACAAAGCATGGTATCATGTGGAGCTCTTTTTTTTTTTATTTGTTTTTTTTTGTTTTTAACGGCTTCATTTAGCAGATTGGTTAAATGAGTTGTCCAATCCATTAGGCATACATGGTTTATCAGTGGTCAACATGTGCGGTAAATTAAATAAGGGATATTCCTCGTCTGGAAATAAAAATAAAATGCTACAGACGGGGTTGGGTGTTAGCTTTAAAAAAAAAAAAAAGAAAAAGCCCCGGTTCTTTCAGTAATCTCCACCAGGGGCTACTGGGACTTGCCATTGCCTCTGAATGTGTGAGCTAATAGTGGAATACCATTTGATATGGTCCTTGGCTGTGAACATAATTCACAGTACTTTTCTTTTTGACACACATTTGTGTATCGTACTAAGAAGGAAACGAGCTCTGGATGTTCACAAGAATCAGGCTCTTTGAGGAAATACAGTGTGTGATCTTCTTACATGCAAGGGCATTTTCAATTTTCTCTCCCTCTCTTTTTTTTTTCTTTTTTTACCAAAGGAAATCAAGTTTTTTTTTAAAAGACGTTCCGCATTTAATGTGTTTGTTGGCAAGGGACATCACAGGCATTCTTCGCCGTCGTCAACAGGCTTGCGCGGGACAAATAACGATGTTCCTGCTCGAGTGATTTTAATCTGCATGCGTATTCCCATTTAGACCACCATGACACACACACCCAAAAATAAAGAAAGCACACATACGAAGTGCATCGAAATAAATCGGTTCTGCTGCGAATATTCGGAGGCTCTGTTGGAGGCTTATTATGTGGCGCCGTGCAACACCTTCGAGCGAGCTTAAAGACCGGTTGTCATCTCCGTGCACACTTTTTATGACCTGTCACGAGCCGGACCGGCCTGCCCGGCGAGGGGCCCCGGTCATTATTGGACTTAGCTTATGGTGATGTTGAGTGCGGGATCATTATCAAACGGCCCCTTCCAACAGGCGCTAAAGAGTAGTGTTGGCAGCCTCGGGCCTCAAGCTGTTCAACCTTACGCTCGCTAATTGCTCTCTGTCAGGAAGGCCAGAATGTGTCAGTTCAACAGTGTTCAAGGCTCAGGGAGGAACTGTGGTAATGAAACAAATTCAAGGAGGGGGGAAAGTGGAGAGGAGGAAGCCGAGGAAAGGGGAGGAAAGAGGAGCTGTCGAGAGCGAAGAGAAGCAATTAAAAAATATTAATGACCTCAGTTAATGACAACAACAAAACAAAACTTATTCTTTATATTTTTATTTATCAAATGGCGCCATGTGTAATCATTACCACAATCACACAACCAGCGATTAATCTATTTATTTTCTTAGGCCACTGATTAAGTGTAAGGGAGAAGAGATGATGCCCATTATAAAGCGTCATTATTCTGTTTGGTTTTGGAGAGTTTCAACAGGAAATTCACATCTGGGAGCATGGAAAGAAAAATGCATCACAGTATTTAACGGCAGTGAGGTGATCGGGAAGAGAAAGAGACAGAAAAGTTAAAGTAGAGAGAGAGAGAATCAGAAGATAATTAAATCAATTTAATTAAACAGGGAAAAAAAAACTAAAGAAGCAAGGGAAAAAAAAGAAGCTAACATATTTCTCATGTAAGGTTTTGTGTGGAGTTTCATGATGGAAAGCCCAACATGTTGCTGGGTTACTCTGTTTCTCCGTTTTAATCGAGGAAAGAGAAACCCCGAGCCCTTTTTTTGTTTGAACTTGAGAGCACTCTGCTCCCTTTATAATCCTCTCTGCTTCTCCAGCAGCTGCGACTGCCGTCGGTCCGCTGTTGAGAAACGCGGTAACTCCCGGAGACTTCTGCGCCGCCGTTTCTCTCAGCCGCCCTTTTTGTTTGCCCGCCTCGCCCGCACAAATCCACATGTGGTTAAACTCGGTGGCGCCTGCGAGTGGAAGCTGCCTCGTCCTCGGGCAAACAGAGGGAGCAAGTAATCAGATAAAAAACAAATCAATAACACAAAAGTCCAGGTGAAAGGAGACAAGAAGAAAGAAAAATCTGCCTTTGGTGATCATTCATGTACCAAAAAAAACGAAAAAAGACAACTTTGAAACAATATTTTCGAGGCTGCCGGCCAAACAGAACAACACAGCCTAACAAGCACGTTAGGAGGCAATCTGTAATATAAATGCAGTGAAAATGGAAGCCCCCTTTATAAAAGATTTAACACGTAAGTCTAGTAAATATTTCAAACGCTCTGTTCTGTGCAGATTCTCAGAGATTTACGTTCCTTTTTTAGGAACGTGCCATTTCGTGTACAGTTACACCCATTTGCACCTCGCCGCTCCCTCGCCGTTGCACCGATGGCCGCTCGTCCTCGGCCGTGAACATCGGGGATTAACCGTCCTCTTCGACGGGAAAAAAACGGCCCGCGAGAAGAGCTCATGACCGAGACGGACGTCGGGAGCTGTAATAAAACAATGAAAACAAACAGTCGATCATCGGCGGCGGCCGCCTCTATGCAGAAAATGTCGGGAATAACACGGGTGAACTGCGGGTCACCCACTCATATGTGTGCACAGGAAGAGAGGAATTGCTTTGAGTCATTCACCGTTACTGGACTTTGATCATCTCCACCTTCCACACTGGTGGGGAACAAATGCATTACGTCTCTCACGGCATATAGCAGAAGAGGGCTTTTAAAAAAAAAAAAAGAAAAAAAAAAGAAGAAGGCCAGTTAGTGCCGTTTTGACAGTTCCCCCCTTTATTACATCTCATGTTGCCTCCTTGCCGCTCGGCCTGCTTGCACTTACAGATGATGAAAAGGAAACAGCCCTCGAAGAAGAGACATCCATTCATTTTTAAATAATAAAATCACACAATCTATTATTAATGCGCCAAATGTCCAGCTTGGGATATCAAATGCACTTTTGAAGTCTGGAAGGATATATCTTTTCACCTTGTTTGAAGCCGGGCCCAACAATATGAAAGGAGGCGGGTGTATACAGACGGAGAATATAAAGATGAGTGTGTTTACTTATTTATCTCTTTCATGCATTTGCTCTTTTAGGGCTCAGTTCACAGGAAGTGCAGGTTGGACATCTGAGCCTTTTGGGTGGGGATTTTTTCATAAACTGCAATAAGCGTTGCGCGCCAGAGGTAACGTCCTCCTCTTTGAAGACTATTCAGATCCTCCTGTGGGAGATTGGCAGCTGGTCGCAAGTTTTATATTACAGTGGAAAAGTGACAAACTTTCTGAAACATCCTCCACCGAGCAGCCGTCGTCTGGCGAGCGTGTTCACAGAAGGAGACTTCCTCCAAAGTCGCTCCTCGGTTCCAAACATCCAGCAGCCTTGAGCGATTGTTTTATTGCCTTTCTCTTGAAGTTGGCGTCTAAGATTTTTAAAAACAAAAGAATGAGAGCTTAGACTTTATTGTGCACGTGAGGAAGTTTTTATTTAAAAAAAACCACCAGCACGTTTTCCATGCGCAGTCACACAACAATGAGAGGCAAACGACATGAAAACATGACTCACCGTTCACACAGAGTCGTCTTGTTTAGCTCCTGCGTGGCTGCGGGGCGAAGCTTTTGCCAACACGAGCCCTTCTGCCCCTCGGAGACCTGTTACCGCACCTCGGGGGTGATACGGTGAAGTATTCACTGAGTGGGCATCCTGTGAGTTTGACCCGGTTTGTGACGGAGAGCACGTCGACTGAACGGGTGGATGTGTCGAACAAACGGCAAAGTGGAGGAAATGAATTGACGTCAAAGGTATGACGCGGTGATAACGAAGGGACTCGAATTGTGAATTACATCGGTGAGGTCGCTCACGCTTGTGCTAACTTCTCGCGATGTAACAACCTTTCGTCTTTGTCAGACTGTTTTTTCCAAGTGTTGGGAGATGTGCCGGTTCTGTTCCTCCCGATGTGAAAAATCGAGGCCGCCGTGCAAGAAAACGAGGCTCTGAATATATTTGCAGGACTAATGTGACATTTGGTTCTGTTAAATCATGCAGTGACAAATGTAAAATTGTCGTAACCAGGCCACCAATGAATTTTTGTGAATTTTTATTGTCCCACCATGTAATTCGCGAACCACAGGGGTTGCTGGTAGTTCATTAATTACCTGAGGTCCCAACGTAATGAGGGTCTCATGAGAACAGAGCTGAAGGCTGATTTCTGTTGATAAAATATTTCACAGATACATGCACACACTGGACTTACAAAACATTTTAACAGTGGGGGTCCATTTCTCATTCACACCCACCAAAACATTACAACATTACTGTATGTTCTCTCTGCAGTGTAGAAGACGAGCCGATCGTATCTATGCTATCTCTCAAGGCCAGCTTAATAGTGTTTTTTTTTTCTCCTTTTCTTAATATTGAAACATATTTACTGCCTGAGAGTCACCAAAGATAAAACACAAATGTTTGCTGTTTGACAATTGTGTAGTAAAAACCATTCAGGCATTGTAATGATTTGTTTACACTGAGTCGGTGTGGCTTAAAAGACACAACAGTAATACGCATTCTTCGGTAAGTGCTAATCATTTAGTAAATCTTCATTTGAGGCTGCCTCCTGAAAGTGGATTTTTAAATTGTGTACAAAGGTCTTTACTTCTGTGTGTGCACAAACTAACACCTGAAAGCAAAAAGTCTTATAAAACACAATGTTGATTTTTTTTTTATTTTTATTGACACGTCAAAAGAGTTCACCCACGAGCATAAATAAACTCTCAACAACGTGAAACTTCAGGAAAATGTGCCCGTACACGTTAAGGTGCTAATATATTGAAAGGTGTCGACGTTCGCCGACGAGAGTGCTCTTATTTGAATTCCAAATTTCTTTGAAATGGTTTCGGATGGTTTCCAAAGTAGGCATTTTCTTACACTTTCCACTGTCTCCGGTGATAAATCCTGGTACTGGTGCCTATTACTCATGCTGGAATAGGTCTGTGTTCTTCACTGTAGAGGGATTGAATCGACTCTGCTCTCGGGGTGGATCAGTAATGCGGAAATGAAAGAAAAGCGAGAAAAAAAGTTGCAAATTAAAGTCGTTGCTTCCTCTGGCAGGTTCTTTTCAACGGGAGCTGTCAGGGCTTGACTGGAGAGCTGATCTCACACAAGGAAAAGATAATTAAATAATGGAGGCCCACGTCTGGCAAATTCCACTGTATAGATTTAGGATATCTCAGCAGTTTCACCTTCCCCACTGTGCCACACAATCAATATTTGATCAAGGTCCCAGTCATCAGAGCCCGGGCATCCCCGTTTTAACTTTTAATTCCCTCCCCAGATGTGTAATTCCCTTAAACTGTGATGGCAGCTTTTGCCAATATTTGATTTTCTAAGTGTGCAGCCACAATCAGTGCCCTTTGAACTGTATAATTTCAGGGACGAGTAGCTTCCGTGTGTCTGGAATTGACCAGAGATTGTGGTCTATTAATGCATTCAAGGTATCTGCCCACACATCTCCCATATGAAGAATAAAGTTTATCAGAGAGAATCACATTGTGGCTAATCGCAAACCATATCTAGTGAATTAATGCAAAAAAGATGGTCGGCATCAATACAAACCCATACACGCACATTTGAATATATATTAGAAATTTATTACATTGATATACACATTGAAGATTGAGGGTCTAAGGGCAGAGGGTGTTATACTGTACATATTGTAAAGCTCCTTGAGGTAAGTTTTGATTTTTTGAAATGAAATCGTACACACTTAACAGATGGGGATTGTGTATTCACGCGATCACAAAGTGGAAGTGCTAATAAAGCAAGCAAAATGGAAGGTTGCCATCACAGTTTGGTGAACCAAAGGGTGTGAAAGTGATTTAGTGAGTTATTTTCAGTAGACAAGTCGGTAATATCTGGGGAAAAAAAGTTTCTGCAGTAGTGATGAACTGGAACTCATTCAATTCTTTTTCTCTTTTTTCAAAATTTTCCTATTTTATGAAGGAAGAGGATGCGAGGAAGACTGGTGAAGGCATTCTTTCCCCTTCCAGACAAGCACTTTGATGACACTTGGAATGGGCAATAATTAAAATCTTATTTGCATAATGTTCCCCAAAAACTTTATGGACAGCAAATTTAATTAAACTACCGTACTTAAACACCATGACCTTGCATTTGCTTAAAATAAAGAGAGGGAGATGCTTTTTTTTCCCTTTCAAAGGTATGCTAATTATATCATTTGAGAGCATTTTCCACCCCTGCCTCGGTTTCTCAACATACTGCCTATATCTCTCCACGGTCCAATGAAACATCAGTATGGTGCTTAAAGTTTGAACTGGTAAGCAGGACAATTAGAAACCTCTGCGGTAAATATTAAGCGGATACTGCGCATTTGACTAAAAAATGAGGGATTAACTACTTAAAATGTTCTGCTTGATCCCTTGACTGGACTTCAAAGTAAAGTTATATTGGAAGAGGAGTGTTTGAGCAGACGGGGCATTATCTTGTGGCCCTGTTGTGCCACTGACACTCAGAAGTCACCGAATCCTTCCAAGAAAGTTTGAACCCCCCTCCCCTGCGAAGTGCACCGGATCCCGGCGAACAAACGAGCGGAAAGACC
>JAOXYL010000055.1:17314502-17325544 GCA_028564955.1 Terapon puta
TGTATTCAGATTACAGTATGCTGTATTCAGATTACAGTATGATGTATTTAGAAAATTCGTCAGCGAGCGCCTCCAAACAACTTGGGCTCAACACCTCACGCACGAATACAACTTCCTACATCTCCCAGCAGCAGCCCGAGCAGCTACAGAAGGCATTAATTATTAACGGTGCCATTTTTAAGCAAACAGGATCTGACAGTGTATGAGTGACAGCTAAATAGTGTTTGGTTTTGTCAGGAAGAAAGATAAAGGCAACGCGAGACACCACCGCGGAGGAGGGCATCCAGCCTGATGTGGACTCCCTACACATGGGGGCCGAGGATCGTGAATAATTCTCATAAATCGGCGTCTGATGGAGACTCGGGCTTGATGGAAACCCTGTGATGGAAAACAGTGACTCTCATACATACATACACATACATACTCCTGCAAAGTAAACAGGAAAACACACAGCCATCGACCCCCCCTCCCCCCACTTTTGCGCCCACAGACTCCCCGGACCCTCCTCATTATCGACCTCCCCTCTCCCCGTTCGACTGCGACTTGAGGGATGCGGGGGAATTTTCATTTACCTGAAACTCAAACATGTACTTGCTTTTCTTCTCCTTTTTCTTTTCTTTTTTTTTTTTCTCGTTCTGAATGGATGTTGGGATGATTGCATCCCCACTGACCTTATTATAAAGGGTGAGAGCCGCAGCGAGTCAGAGAGATGGAGGGGGGTAGAGAAAAGAAAATGGGTCGACCGCATTCTTCTCTGCAGGTTCTCCGTCAGGCAGTCGCAGGAGCAGCGATGTGACTAATGCTGTAAATGTGCTGGCGTGCTTACAATATGGGCTGCTTGAGCGAGCCAAGCCAATCGGTGCCGCGCTGCCTGTCTCCTCTCCTACACATCTCAAAGACTCATCGAGAGAAGCAATTTAAACTTTTGTCTCACTTGGTTTTTCATCTTCACTTAGGCGCGATGGAAGTAGGATGGTACCGCGCTAAGAGTGAGGGTTATTTGCTTTGGAGATGTTAAGAGAGATGAAGACTCGAGGCTGGACGCTGTAAACTTTTTAGCGTCTAAAACCATTTAGTCCTCATCGTTTCATTTCTAGTATTAACTGAGCTGAGAGCTAATTCGGAAAAATATTTTTTTTTCCCCCCTTTTGTGGACTTTTTGGCCGCCCTGCTCAAAAAACAAGAGCAGAAGTTACAGCTTTGGGCATGGACAATACACAATGGACAACCTAACACCCTTCAAATGCTCCTCTCAGTGGCGTAATGACAACTTTAAGCACACGCCTCCAGTTGGGCTTGTCCCCGCTGTCAGACTAACTTACGTCAACCTGTCCAAGCATGGTGAAAACGTACCGATCTGGAAAATGTTTGTGCCATTGTCCTGCAGACTGGGTCTTCTATTTCAGGAATAACATTGAATGTAAAGTTAACAGTTTGTTTGGGGGGGGAAAAAAGCAAAAAAAAACTATCCGTCCCATCCATTTCAAGTGTATGGTGTAAAGAATACAGAGGCCAAAAAAACACATCTTATTTTGTAATTTAAGGTTGTATATATTAAATATGTTTTACCTTTTAGATTTTTCAGAGCAGCCACCTTTTGATTTGACGACAGCTCTGGACACTTTCTCTCCATCAGCTCCATGAGGTTTCACCTGGAGTGGTTTTCAGCGAACAGGTGAAACTTTCCGAGGGTTCGTTTGTGGAATTTCTTTTGAGACTGTCAAATTAAAAGGTGGCTACTCTGAAAAATCGAAAATATAAATCACATTCTGGTTTGTTTAACACTTTTTTCTTTACTATATAATTCCACATGTCTTCTTTTTGAGTTGTGATGTCTTCAGTATTAATCTACAATGTCAAAAATAGTAAAGATAATAGAGAAAAAAACATTGAATTAGAAGATGATGTGTTTGACTGGTACTGTACTTAGAAAATCGTATTTCTCTTTTATATTAACATTTATATCTCCTTTCATAAAATGTGTCAGGTTGACAGCTTAAAAAAAAAGAAAAATATATAATTTCAGCAGAAATGTTAACTGATATCAAATGTAACATAAAAAATACAGGCAAACGGGGGAAATTGATCATTTTCTTTATTAAAATACCTGTAATATTTTCATATCGTCTAGTGACAGTTAAATGCATTCGTTTTACCATCTATTCCACATTTCACAATCTTTCCTGACAGATGTGTTTTAGGAGTGAGAGGGTTGAAATGCATTATCTGTATTAGTTGTGTGCATTTAATTCTGTGCAGCCTTTAAAGGGGGGGAGGGTGGAGGTGGGTGGGGGGGAGGGTGGAGGTGGGTGGGGGGGCGGGAGGGTTTCAGCATCTGTCCCCGTCTGAGAGCATTTATTATTTATTCTTCTTTGAGAGCACAAAAGTGTTTTTGGTGACAGAGGGCAATATCAAAATGGCTTCTTTAAGTGCACATAACCCCCGTCCACCCCCCTTTGCACACTTCAGGGCATCCTGTCACTACGCATTTGTTTAAAGCGGCGCGTTGGTCCCTTTGCGACAATTATTGCCTCCTTCATTTACTCTTTGTTAGTCTATTAAGATCGCAGACCACAGTGCTGTTCAACCTTAGCAAGCGGCTGTGATGAGCCTTCCCACACAAGACTAAACAACACATTACGTTCTCTGCAACATCGCGGACAGGCCGTACGTTCATTAGTTATTCCAGTGTCGCACCCCAAACTATTTCAAAGTGCACCCACACAACACAAACATCCAAAAACTTTAACGTGCGCGTTTTGCTTCTTAGTTAATAATTAAGTTTATTTCTATAGCCCCTGTCAGGTGTAGACGCCACAAAGTGCTCCGCAATAAAAAGCTACACAATAAAAAGACAACAAAGCAAATGAGAGACGGAGCAACGAATAAATTCAAGCTGACATCCACCACAAAGAACAAGGTAAGAAGCAGCGAGACAAAAACAAACTAAAGAGAGACAGAGCTGCTTTTTAAAGGCGTCCACATTGTCCACAGATCTTAAGTCCAATGGGAGAGAGTTATAAAGTTCAGGAAAGTTGGTCTTGAGCCTGAAGCGAGGTCCAGTCTGATCAGACGACCTCATATTCCTACTGGTCATATCGGCCTGCAGGAGCTCTAAAATGGTTCATCTGTTTCCAAATTTCCTCCTGCGCCTCAAAAGGGACATAAATATATATTTTTTATTAACAATAAACCAAATGTTTTAGCCTTTGTGGAACATAAAAGGTGTCCCGTGAACAGTAGGTGCTGAAAATCTGCCGGACTGCTCGAGCGGAGAGGAAAAAAAAAGGTCCTCCGAGGAAAGTGCGATAAATCAGACACGGTCATCATCGGCCCGTAATATCCCTCGCCGAAAGCACTCACAACTTCCGCCTCAGCATCGACAGCTCCCTCCCCGCACGTCCGCAACCTCTGAGTCATTTTCGACAGCAACCTCTCCTTTGAGCCGCACGTCGATCAAATCACCGGAGCCAAAAAAAAAAAAAAAAAAACAGAAAAAAACCCATCATCTCCACCTATCGCTCCCTTTTTTCTGCTGCCAAAACTTTGATCTGTGCCTTCATCATATCCAAAAGACATGACAGCGTATTCTGTACGGCACATCATCCAAAGTCCTAAATAACCTCCAGTGTATCCAAAACTCACCCCCCCTCTCTCATAACTGCATCACCCCTGTCCTCCAAAACCTCCCTGTCCCCCAGCGGGTCAAACTCCTCTGATGGCGACCTCCACCCTCCATGAGTCAGGACCCAACACCAGACCCGGAGCGACGGAGGCTTCGCTCAACTGTCCACGTTCAAATCATTAATTAAAACTCACCTTTTCAGCACTTCTTTCAACGTGTGATCTGTTGGGGTGTCACTTTCTCTGACATTTTAACTTGGGTAAAGTGACTTCCTTTAACCTTTTACCTACTGAGGCTAAAAATGTCGATTTGTCGATTTAAAAACTGTAACAACATAGCAACAATACTATAATCATAAATAATAACAAAAACAATACATCTTCATACTGCTACTTTTATTCATAATAAAATATTACAACACATTACAGATTCTCAGCTCTCTGTCAGTGTTGGAATTTTTCAGATTGAGCAAACTTTAGAGGTTTTACGGTATTGAGAAGCTGTGTAGGTCAGGTGATACTTCCATTGTCTTGCTATGAATGCATGGTTGTGAGTACTGTTATGAACCACATGTGTGAGCATACCCACATTTGTCAGCTTTCAAATTGGACAAACTTTGACGAAGTTACGGTAATAATACTCTGGTCATAGTGGAAACATAGTGGCAGCGCATTGGGTTAAAAGTGGTCTGCAAAGGGTTAAAAGTGGTCTGTAAATAAAATATATTATCAAAGATCACCTGTAATTTTCTCAGGAGAGTGAGGCTGAAACTGAAACCACTTGGCTGGCAGCGACAGCCCTCTGTACAACTCGTGGTAACTTTTATTTGGTCTGATTGACAAAATAAGGCACCAAAGATCAAACAGAAACTGATAATGAGAAGGTCACATTTCCCTGCAACACGTTTTTTCCTTGTTTCCTCTTTTCTTTGGTCTTACTTTTAGGGGCTCGCATGCATACAGATGCTTGTCCACGGGCACATCTCTCTCAATGTGACAAATTGCAGCAATTACTCTGATGAAGTTCAGGGATGACACCATTATGATGATGTAATAATGAGCCCAGCCCACCTGACAGGTTCTAATAGGAAAGTGCCGAAGGACATTTCAGTGATGAATGAGTATACTTCCTTGTGTATTGCCTTTTTTTTTTTCTTTTTTTGGTCAAACCCAACTATACCTTGGATCTAAATAAACCTTCCCCCTGGGCTTCAAAAGTCCAAAAAAGCTCATTTCTGGAATGAAAAAACGTGCTTATTGCGAAATGTAATATCCTGTCAGGAGCTCCCTTTAGATTTTTTGATTAGATTGTTAAACATATCTGTTAAATTGGATTTTAAGTATCTTAACTGTATAAAAGCTGCTCCTTGATTTCCTGACACATGCAGTCAGATTGAATTAGCGAGCAGCAGTAATGTGTGGATTTAATAACATTTGGGCTCCTTCGATTATTAACTTACAACTTTATTTCAAATTTGCAAATGGTCAAACTTTATGACTAATACACCTTTCTAGGATCATCTCTATAAAGTGATAACTCAAGCTTGGAAACCATGGGAAGTTATATGAAATACTACAGACCCTGCTTTAACTATATTGTCTAGATAGAAGCACTTCACAGACTTCAGTGCACCACATAGACGATAATAATGATAAATGTATGCTCTAAATAGTAAGGATTTTGTCTGGCGTGCAGTTTGATGCCAGAAAATATATTCACAGCGTCACTGCTCTGACCTACATACATGCACATAATGATCATTTCCAGCTATCTTCTTCTCTCTTGGTTGTTTTGTTTTGTTTATCATCTTTCTCTTTATCTAAGCATTATTGTGCAAAGTCAATACTCAAATGGGCCTCTGTGGTGGCAGAGGCTGGTTGGCAGGGAATTTTCTGATACAGCTGTGAAACCTGAAGTGTTTGCAGAGTTCTTCGAACAGTCGCACTAATATCTGGAGTCCATTAGCCTTAGAGGTTTGCTTCAATTATATTAGGAACACTTGAGAGCCCCCGCTGTGGCAGGGCCTGCAGGAACAGCTGAGAGTGTGGGCAAGGCAGCTGGTGGCCAACCTCCAGACCCCTCACTGCTCCTCTAATGGCCCTGATGGGCGCCTTGCTGTCACGGCCCCGTAAAACAATCTCCCGGGGGGAGAGGCGGCCACTGCAATGAGACAGAAATGTGTGTAAATATTCACCGAAAAGGAGAGCCAGCGACAGCACATCAAATATGAATGGCCTGTCTACTGGTCCACTAATGTGTTTGTTCATAAGTGAGCACATTAAGACCGGGGTGGTGTATGTGGGAAGCTGCGAGCTGCCTGAGGATTTGTGTTTTCTTGGAGTGAGTAATGTTTGGACATTGAAGAGATTATGATGCCGCGTTGCATTTGTGGCCTGTATCAATCTCAACTTATATTTAAAAATGGTACAATTTAAAACATCTTTTTTTTTTTAAGCCTTTGGCAAAGCGTGTTTTTCTTTTTTGTTCATCAACTTGCAGTGCTGACTGTTAAAACTTCATTTTTAAGGCTTGGTGATACTGTTATAGGCGTATTATTTTAAAGTACTTGGTGCAGTGCTGGTGTGGAGGTCTCACATCCATCACAACCAATATAAGATCTCCTCACCAACACTTGAATGCACCACGCTTAACACCAATCAAAACAATCAATACCTCCAACTGCATTACCACACGCGGATAATGTAACCAGTGAGTGCTATTTGTCACTGAGAAAGGATGATAAATGATAAAATGGGTACAACAAAGGTATCAGCAGCCATTTATTTTCAAATAGTGTCTGCATGGAAGTCATTTCCTGTAAATGTATGATGATCTATTGTAAAAAAAAATCTGTTTTCACACAGTTGAACAGCACTGTAATGTTAGTATAGTATACACTTAGACTACCTCTGCATACACAACACAGATAATTGTACAGCTTAACAGCTGCTTGGCACCAAATGTCATCAAATATTTATTTCGTAAAAACACTCAAATTAGCGTTTTCCTCGTCTTGAACACTGTTTTGTGTAACAGTGATATAAAAAGAGCTCACTCGATTGTGAAGGCCCAGTGAATCGACATTAAGCCCAGATTGGGTTTTTAAAGAAAGATGGTAAGCCAAGGATGTAAGGAAAAAAGAAGCTAAAAACTTTACGTGCTGCTTCAGGGCTTAGCTTTTAACACACCGTAATGAAAATGGTGTGGAGTGGAGTGGAGCGGGGTGTTTCAGATCAGCATGTCAGAAAGTCTATAGAAATCATTAAACACTCGGATTCAGTTCCTTAGAGACCCAAATGGAAGAATATGCATTATTTTTTATTGAATGATCCGTTCATTGTCATCGAGGTCAGCGCTCTTCTCATGATCCATTAACTTCTAATTCGACCATAATGCTATATTATTAAGAAGAAAGAAAAATAATAATACAAAATGGAGCTAAGCATACCTAAAAACATAAAAATAGACACATTTATTATAAATATCTTTCATATATGTTGCATAGTGGATGTCAGTTTTCATTCTATATGTTGCATACAGCATTATACCACCACTGCCCTCATGCCAGAAAACAATTGTGCTGTCAGCAGAAAAGCTTCTCACACCTCATTGCTTCCATCTGCACTGAAACTCTGGCGGTTTGCTCAACATACAGATGCCAGATGCAGGCATTATTGCTGGACTGCCACTCCACCTGTTCGAGGAATTGTTTGGAAGTTTCCCCCGTCACGTATCTCGACTCTTTTAAAACAAAACAGACGTTTCCTGCGTGCAGCGGGGATCCAAAGTGAAAGTGGGCTAAATGCAGATCTATCTTTGGTTAGAATTGAGTCAGCGTGTTTCCCCACTGTGCTCTCCCCGGGATTATTATAATGAATGACAACAAACATGAAAATACACTGCAGTGACTCCTCGACTTAACATAACCCAAGCCCAAGCCTACACGTGATTATAATAAATTAGAAATTTACATTGGAATCGAAAAGTTAAATTATTAAAGGATGATAAACATCGTTTTATTTTTGTGCAGCAAGCTGTAATTGAGGGAAGATACGCCAACAAAGTGCATCAATATTGAATGATCATCCACAGTCTCTCCACTTATCACAGCCTAAGATGTCAGTCTGCATTTTATATGTCAAACTGTGCACTTGAAACAAAACCGTGTGCTTCAGACCTCGCTGGTTATCTCGAAAGGCTTTGAGTCAACGCTGTTAGGAACAAGGAGAAATGCTGTCCCTCGAGCGAGCACGGCACCACGGGGGTTTTTCTTGATAACGGGTGGTGGTGGTGGGGGGAGATGTGGGGATTTTTATCTCGGAGGGCGATATTCATCAAGCGCCGCGACGTGATAAACCACACATATTTGTTATGCAACACCGGGTCTTGTTTTTCTTCGTCGATGTGCATAAAATAAAGTGCAGTCTACGTTTTGGAGATGAATCCAGCGATATGTGAAGGGTTCCTGTTCAGTTCCTTTCAATACAAGCCGACCCGTTAAGAAGTTCACCTTAAAACTGTCCACGGCTTTATTAAAATCGCACCGTATATTTTAATGAAACGGCCCCATTGTTTGGATTCCTTTACTCTTGAATATAAATGATATGATAAGCGCATCTAAATGCCTGACAGGTAGTATATCTCCTCTAATTGGAGGCATTTGAAGATGTGACTCTTTTTATCTCCTACTAGTGATTACAAGCATGCTCTGCCCTAATCCATTGACTTTAAAATATCGCTTTAAGAGGGTAAGAAGATGAATGTTTATTGCCACTAATCCCTGACTGTGATATACGAGCGCCGCCGTTTCCTTGGTTTCCCTAAAACCTTGTATGCAAACCACTGTGGAGCATCCTGGTGAGATCACGCCGTCGCCTTGACATGAATCTTTATTATTTTTTTTCCCTTTCCAATAGGTGTCAGGTAATGTTTTCACCTTCATAAAGTATTTCTTATGCCGACATTGACACCTTCTTAGGGGGAGCATCAAGGCTGTGTCCGGGTTAGCTGTCACCAAAGCGTAAAGGATGACGTTGTAATCTCTTTATGGGCATAGTAGCCACATGGCTCCGTTACAGAAAATGGCTGAGTGTACTATACGTATTTCACTCCTGTACAAATTAGATGTCCTGATTTATCGGCGCCTGCGAGTAGTCGTTTGTATAAATCACCGCAGTTCACATCTTACTCCAACACATAGATGCGAGAATTTTCAACTCCTCAGCTCCGTGCAAACCATAAATCATTCAGCTTCTTTACGCCAGCCGGGGTTGTAAGGTTATCTTCACACAGAAAGTCTTAACAGTTCCTCACGAGAAATATTTTAACGTTAACTCAGACAAAATCTTTAAACAAGCATTTAATTTAATTTTGGAATATTTCATCTCAAAGAAGGAAGGCGACAGTGTAGTTTTTGTTTTTTTTCACACATATTTGGTTAAAAAAAATCTCTCTAAGATATAATTTATCTTCGCCCTGAGTAGAAATCACCTCAAACTATTTTCTTTCCTTCTTTTTTTTTTTTGGATGGCTACACGATAGACTCACTGTCACACCCTAAATAGCTGTAACACAATGAACTACTCCAGAAAAAAAGCATCCTCTGCTGAACAAGTCAATAAGAAGCGGTCAATGATCAGGTCCACTTAACGCTCCCGTAAAGCATGACTTCTTTATTTGCTTGGGAACACAGACATTGTGGTACTTTTAATCATATTTTTTCCCCCTGAATCTTCCACCTACCCAGGTGAATTAATTAATACATCCATTATGTTTTCAAGGAAGCCCTGGGGGCCCAGGAGACAAACAGAAAAACAACAAGCTGCTGGAGTTTATGACATCTCATCAACAAAGTGGCAATTTTTAATTAAATCATGGGTGGGCAGCCTTTTTTTATGTATGCAGTATTTACTTAAAACACTCTAGAGGTATAAATTATGTAACTTCTAGAACTGAGTCCAGCACCAAGACCTCCATAAATCATCTTTCCACGCTCGGGTCACTTAGACTGGAGATTGTGTTTACTCTTTTTTTTTTCCCTGAGCGTGTTTTCAGTCGGTCAAGGACGCCTCTCGAACATTTTCTGCAGCCAGGATGCCGATGAACACGTTGACTCTCGGCTGTTAACCTCCCAGCATCCCGGGGGTCGCGCAGCGAATGTGTCTCAGGGTGTAACGCTTGGTCACGGGCTGCTTCTGAATGTCAGTGTCGTAAGCGCTCCCAGCTTTGGGGAGATCACGGCACACAGTCTTGAACTTTAGACGCTGGTTTTCACGACGCGGCGCCTCTCAGTGTGACTCAGTTTGTTTGGCGAATGTCATGTTTCGTCCTGTCTGGCAGGAGCGCTCGTCTTCGCCAACGTATGCAGCACGGTGTCATTATTTTCAAGTCTGGTGCCTTCGCGCACCTGCGATTAAGCCGCCGTGATTAAGACGCCGCCGTCTAAATGGAGTCCCGATAGCTTTGGGCTCCATTTAGACACTGTGTTGCTTTGAAAAACACATTTAAGTGTGCGGAGATCAAATGGTGAGGCTTTGCAATCTAAGACAGATGGCTTGGGATCATTTAGTTTAATGACTCATCTGTGTAACTGTGCTTCTACTGGTAGTTCAAGCTAAAATGTCAAGTTAAAATGGCATTTAGCTGGCCCTCCCCTGTGCTTTACAGTGGCAAACACAAATCTCCCGCTTTAATCAACTCTTATTTAATCTTGTGTGGAAGAATGATATGATGCTTACAAAGGCGCTTGTCTTGGTTAAAATGCTAATATTGTAAAGGCCATGCAGTATATTTATTCAGTTCTTAATGTTTGTGTTAGTGGTGCCTTTCCATTTTCTTTCAACTTTTTAGCATATTTAACGCTGCTTATGTTAAAAAGCACCAGTTTCCGCAAGCTAAATATAAAGACATGAAGTGAACTTGCTTGAACTTGCAATTTCATGTTAATTTCTTTGAAAAACTGTGAGCTGGTGGAGTCATCAGGAAGATATCATGGTGTATGTTTAGTACTTCTCAAAAAGACAAACAAGCTCCTCCATGTGCATTTTGAAAAACCCTCTGAATCAAATGATGTAATGTCCTCGGTTTCAAAGCCCCAGTTGAAAGTTGGATTTCTTAGCCCGAAATCTCCAATATATTCATTAATGGAAATCTGGGCCTTCATTATAGAGGGGATGTGCACGTGTTCGCTCAAGGTCATTGAGAATATAAACTTCCCTTTTGAAGTCATGTTCAAATTGACTGGGGCCGGAGCAGGGAGCCGCTGCTCTGCCTGATCTGCAGACCCCCTTGAGAACCCACAAGAGTCATCTTCCAGATTGCTCAGGGCATTTTAATCAAACCCTACAAAACTAAACCACAACCGCATACATGCACACATGCACACACACACACACACACACACACACACACACACACA
>JAOXYL010000055.1:17350505-17367556 GCA_028564955.1 Terapon puta
CACACACACACACACACACACACACTTTGAAAGCTGCAGCGGGATGGATTAACTGGCAGGACTGCGGCAGGATTCATTTGTTAAATATTCCCAGTTTTCTAATTCGCTCCTCATCCTCTCTCAGGCTCCACCCACAGATTAAGCAGTGACCCGTGACTTCCCCTGGTCTGTGGCAAAGTTATCATTCATTTCAACCCCTCTAATAATAGTCATGGCAGGTGCTGGCTGCGGATCTGTCCCTGGAGAAAGCAAATAATCTTTCACCACGGGAGTGTGGTGGAGCATTTAAGGTGCCACAAGTGACATTCTTTCTCCTTGCGGTGGCACATGTTGCTCGGATATACACAAAGAGTGGGAGTAAGGCTGCACGGTGTGCAGAACAACCGGTACACTTTCAGCTCGCTTGCCCCGCTGGCACAAAGTTCTCGCCAAGAGACTGAAATAGTACAGAAAAGAGAGGAAATGTGGTAGGGTGCATTCATTCACCACCATTTAGTGGAATAAATGTAGCAGCTGAGCTGACAGAGGGGTCAGCTGTTGTTAATGTATTCTACATTTCACTGCTTTTGACAAGAGCAGCGGTAACACAACTATGCCAGAACTGGTTGACCCGTGCCAGTATATGTATATATATATATATATAATATGTATATAAAAAAATACTAGTGTGTCGCCCTAAGGATATTTTCAGACCCAGAGGATAATATGAAACCATGTGAGCAGTCGGCAGCTGCAGAAGTTTGGGCCACGAGAATAGTCAGCTACAGTGACCCGTGCCGGATGGGTTGGTGCAGTTGGAAGGTTTACTAATTACAGAGACTGCTCTGAAATGGGAAGGTCGCAGGTTCTAGTCTTTGCACAGACGTTCAGGGACTGTTTTTCACGTGTGCTTCCCCACAGACAGATAGTAGGTTTTAGTGAACCTGCAGATGTGTTGCAAATGAATAAAAATGATTGGAATGGAGAGATCCAGCAGATACATGCTATTAAGAGTTAGTATCTCAGTAGAAATAACAGTCCTAGGTCTTTCAGACAGTGTATTGACATTATAAAGCATGAGTGTTATTATGAATGTTGGATGAATTATGGATGTCTGGATCACGTTTTATGCCCCTGATCCATGTCCTTTAATACTGAGTGTCTGCTGATACCAAGGCAGCTCAACAGCTCGGCACAGAGGAGACGGAGCTCACAGCTTTCCTTTGATGGGTTCCTGTAAAAGTTTGTAAAGTTTCCGGAGAGTACTTTCTGTAAAATCTGCGGTGAGGGAAGTGTCTGTCTGAATCTTTTGTGATAGGAAAGTATAGACCAAATTTGAAGCGCCTGTCTTCATCTCCAGCGTGAACACAAATCACTGCATATATATTGGAATTTTATATTTTTGAGTGCTTTATAATTTGCCTGGTCTGGACATCTGGAGCAATGTGAGGTTCACAGTGTTGCCCAAGGACACTTCAACGTTTGACACTTGGGAATCGAACCACCAACCCTGTGCTATGTGGTCAACCCACTCTACCACCTGAGCCTATAGTGATAATAATGATAATAAAAAAGGCTTTAAACCATGAAGTAAACTGGGTAACACTGAGTTTTTTGTATTTTTATAACAAGTTGTTGGGTAAAATTGTCTACCAAATCACGTAGCATAATATCACTGTGTTCTCCACAGAACAAATTAAGGCAGCTGATCAACTTGGGAGCCAGAAAGCTGAGATCACCTTCAAATAAACGGCTAATTAATTATTATCATGAGAAACGGTAATGGCTGTGTTTCAAACAATGAATGCTCACTGCTTGCCGTCAGTTTTGGAAGTTAGAAAAGGTTGGCTTCATGGTTTAAAATGAATCCTTAATCAGTAATTAGAGAACATAACGTCTCCTGCTCTTTTGCGTTTGCCTCTACTGTTACTGTGGCAGCTCATCATTGATTCTGAGTTTTATTTAGTTTATGTCAACTATTGTAACAAAGGTATTTATTGCAGTACAAACTTTTTTTTAAAAAAGGTAATTACTAGTCGGTTGTTTGCACAGTAAGAATTCCAAAAGGTCAGCGCGGATAACAAATTATTTCCCCACTTTTAGAGATCTGATTTACTGAAAACAAAGCCGATGTTTATTCATTGGAGAGTGCTTAGAAATACTTTCCAACCTTACTTCACACATCAACACAAAGAACACTTGTGAGTTTTATTTGCGTGGGTGTAATTATTCTATAAAATTAGACTGATATATTCAGACGGATTTCTTTTGCCTGTGTGTTACGAAAGTAAATCTACTGTGGCATATTTAATGCAGAAATGTTTCTACCCATGCAATTTTGCACATATATACAGGGTCCCTGTACAGCACTATGCTAGCTGCAGGTGCATGTCTGTACTTCCTCATTCTCTTCCATTAGACCCCAGAATTAGTTTATTATGGTACATCATATGTGCCACTTCCATTATCGTTAGATTACTGTAGGCCACAGAGTTTAGTATGTTAAGTGTACACAAATGTAATCATGGCTGAAATATGTTATGGCCCTTGAGCCATTTTTTAGCTAGCACAAGTGATGATAAAGTTGACATTTAGTTGGGAATCTTAAATCTGTCTCCCTTTTCTTGCCTGTAGCTCTTCCCATCTTCCTTAGTAATAATATGATTCCGTTGTGCAACCAAATTAAGATATAATGTAACCTGAGGTTTGCAGAATGGCTTGTTGCAGAACAGATTAGAAAAACAATCTTTGATGTTTCTTGGGGCACATTTAAGTTTAAATGAGTACACTTGTAGCGCTATTAAAAGTGAAGCAGTTTAAAGCAACTGTGGTGCTAATTCTGCAAAGTTAGAACTCAAGTAATTCATGTATCATTGCACCATTCTGTCATGCACAAGTTACTTCAGTCCTTATCTTTCATTTCATTGGCATTTTTCTTCATTAAGCTGTGTACCAGTGAGCCACTGGTGTTATCTCATGAAATAAAGACATAAAGGGAGTCTTTGAGGCACACACCTTTAGTACCCCCTTTTGGTAGCTGATAATAAAAACGAATTATTCTCCCATGTTTGGCAGCCCGCTCGGGAGTACGTATCTGCACGTCAGTGGACTCAGAATGGAGGAGCTGAAGTCCTCTAAGAGCCTTTCATTATTCTAATTGCCATGTCTGTCCATCACATGGGCACTCCCTAAAGAGCATTATCTCACATTGTACAACTATATGAGACTTAACATGGGAAATATGCACATTTCAATTTGAAGCACAAGTCACATTATGCTGCAAATTCACTCAGCTCTGATTTAACATCCAGCTTTGGAGTAGCCCGTTTTGGTTTAACTGACAAGAAAGTGTAGAATTTGCATCAGGTTTTTTTTTTCTTTTCTTTTTTCCTTGAGCTAATGTACTTGCACAATCAGGGGACAATAAGGATTATCACTTTACTCTCGGTGTAATAACCTGATACACTTCAATTTAAAGTACATTAGTGAACATGTGCTACAGCAGCCTTTCCACAACTGTGTCTTTTTCATATGGAGGAGGCTTTTTTCACCTACATCTTTCAGAGGAATATGGAAAAAAAGCCCTATCAAATACTGTCTTTGTCTCTGCATTTAACTGGAAAATCAGATGGCTGTATGCAAACTAAAATGGAACAAAAGCAGAAGCCTATTTAGTTACAGCCAAATCCAAATCATCCTGCTGTCCTGAAAATATGTTGAAAGGCTTTAATGGTATAGTTTCTTGTTTTGTAGATCCATTTAGTGATAAGAAGCATTCAGCACTTACTTCGATGACAAAGTCATTTCATTTTCTGTTCTTATTGCTGAACAATAAAATCCACCCTGTGGTATGTCAGTACATTAAATGACTATTGCAGAGAAATGTGGTAATGCATAGATACTATCCAAAATGAAGTGTAGAATCTTTCAAATTATCAGGATTATAATGGATATAGGGTTATATATTGGAAATGAGTTTTTTATTTGGTTTTATTTATGTTGTCAGTGGTTAAAGGACATTAAAAGACCCATTTAAATACAAAGACAAACAAAAAAAACCTACATTTCATGAGGCCAATAATTCAATATAATACGGTATATTGTCAATGAAGAGTAACCCCTCTCTCCTTGATGGGATGGCCTAATTAATGGCAAGGATAATTAACTGAGTCCCATTTCATTGGGCACAAAGTGCAAGGCAGCAGTCCCATTATCCTGTTGATAACTGAAGTGTCCTTCCTTTCATCTCCACTCTTAATGCCATCAAATACCATTACTGATTGTCCAATTTACAGAGTGCTCTGGGATCTCACTGCTTGTTGAGGCACGGAAGTGCATCGCAAATACGAGGTGAATGCTCAGTGAGCCGCAATCAGCAGTGGGAATTACAACACAGTGATATTCTCCATCTTATTTTTAAAACACAGTGTTCTGAGGATGCACAATGCCAGTATAGTATCTCATATCTGATGCCCAGAATATTTCACCCTTAACGGGGCGGTATGGAAAGGTGAGTTTATCGGGGATTAGATCCAGGATTCACCCACATAAAATTAATTCAGTGTTGAACATGGTTGACGATGAAGTCCAGAGAAAGGTGCCTTGGCCAGATGGTGGCTGGGGCAAAATCCAAATGCTTTAGAGATTGTAGAAATGGAGGTCAGAGTCGAGTAACCTTGGCGGCTCAGGTAACTGAACCAAGATTGAACCTCAGAACAACTGAGAGTTCCCTGATGCAGTCGGATAACATAAATACAGTATGGACTTCCTTGGTGTGAGCTACCCACACAAGTATATACCAGATATACTGTCACACAGTAGCTGTAGATTTGCCTTTGCATGCCAAATACATAGATAGAGATTACATAGAGAGAATACATAGAGATATTGTTTCAACGAAAAACACAGATGCAGTTCTTCTATCAACTATTTGAAGACTGTTTAGTCAGATAAAGAAACTGGATGATATAAAAACTATAGGTTATACATTTAAGCATATTATTCATCTCTAAATAAAGTGTGTGTATTATTGTATGTGATGCATTTTGGATAGGAGAGCT
The DNA here is from genome assembly GCA_028564955.1 of Terapon puta. Taxonomy (NCBI): domain Eukaryota; kingdom Metazoa; phylum Chordata; class Actinopteri; order Centrarchiformes; family Terapontidae; genus Terapon; species Terapon puta. The sequence continues at coordinate 17,355,545 of JAOXYL010000055.1, forward strand.
GCCCTTTGTTGTGTCATGTCTTTTCTTACATGGGGGCACATGAGATGTCATTATTGTACAGAGTTTATATTTAACAATAATAATAATAACATTAACATCTACTCCAATATAGTGCTAAACTGTTGACTTTTGAACATCCTGCTAGTTATCTTCAATTTTTGCAGTTCAAGGTAAAGTTTACTGTCTTTCTCTCTAAGTCATTATGCTATGAAAAGAATTCCCATTCCTTCAATGCTACGACAGAAAGAATCCACAACATTAGACTTACAGGGGGAATGTATCTTAAAAACTACATATATTTAACCCGTGTTTACATATTGCATCTTGACAGATGAGCTGTGTACCATTTAAAATGTTTTGTGTTTAACCTGACAGGAGCAAGTAGGTTTAAGGCAAAACAAAAATGTGTTTGCTTGATGTCAACTAGACATCTCCATCCCGTACACTTACACTGCTGCTGAAGAATAGATGAGACTTTTATCTGTCACTGTGATTACTCTGAGTTTTCCTGAACAACAGCTGGATGGGAAATTTTTACACAACATGGCAAGAATATTAAAAGGCAAGTAACTTGTACCACATTGCTGCCCATAAAGCGCTTTTGATGTCATTTGTAATAAAAAAAAAAAATGGACCGAGCATAAACAAATGCTTTTAGTCTTGATGAAACAGTTCTGACAGTTGTGGAACCGTTAGCAGTGTGGGTTTATATTCTTTGGGGATTATGGGAAATCAACACAGCTGCAGTGAAGGTGGTGTTAACATAAGCAGATGTTATTTGTTTTAATACTTTGTGAGGGGGGGGTCGCTGCCGCAGGCGTCTTTGCCTCAGACTCATTGTTGAATTCCAGCTCTGCTTTATATCTGTATTAATGACCCTTTGTGGCAAACATGCATGTTTCTGAAGCTCAGTGTTGATATACAGGTAGTCATTTACATCTCCTAGTCTCTTAGAGGTCCTATATTGTGGTTTCATTTGTTTTTATTGCTTGGCAAATAAATAAGTAAACATATATTTATTGAATTAACCTCCCCTGAGGCAACAGTCTCAGTATTGGATTCTGAATGGCCCATAACACACATGGCTGTTCTCAAATGAGTTAAATCTGCTAAGTGGAAGCCTTTTGTTGTCAAACAAAACATTTCCAAATGGATGTTGTTCTGTCATTTTTGTTTAAGTGGAACCTGCCAACATTATCTCTATATGTGTGGTGTATCATTTGATTATTTATTGTAACATCTTACACATTAAATCACCCAAAAGACAGCAGGTGTTATTTTTATTCAGTTTTTCAAGCTGAAGTTGTTTTTTTAAAGTCTGTCCTGTTGGTCAAAGAAACCCCAAACCAACCTTATCTTTTTGGTTCGTCACAGACAACATTGTAGTGGGCGCTGAATAAATCTTCAAACATTTTGTGAGCACATAAATATTGTCAGATTCCCATCTAGGGAAGAACACGATATTAAAAGATTGATAGGAGCATAAGAGAACACAGTCCATTACCGAGAGCACGGCTATAAGACCATTAGCATTCATAATCTGTCCACGTGTGTCACTTGGTGTCGAAATGAATACACTGGTCCAGCCTGGGTACATCTCCATGAATACAAAAGGTGACCAGATTGCTCATGTTCTGATTACTTTGGGAGATAACATATGCATTGAAGGAACACACCTGAAACTAAACCAAGGTCAAACAGTAAATATGTGCCACAGAGCGGGTCCTAAAATTGGCCCTGCAGTTTAATATCTAACAAGCAGAGTGTGGGTCGAGATAACTGGGACATGATGTATAGCATGTGCCAAGTCGCATCATCTGACTTATTTGCTGCACCCCCTCTTATATCCTGTTTCCAATAAATCTTAAAGTATATTGACATTGCCTTATCGTGTCCAGCCTGAAACACACATAATATTCTTGAAAGAGACACTTGAAGTAGCATCACATCGGGGGCAAATACAACCCGGCGCTTGTAAACAGTAAACGAGGGCAGCTCTCCACCCCCTGCTGCAGAGATTCAGGTGGGGAGGCTCTGTGCTGTTTCAAAAGTGCTGATCCTGATGTAATATTGACAGGCGCTGAGCCAGGCGAGGTCTTTGGGTCTGACACATTAAGGTCATATTACTTCCCTCCAACCTTTCTGCTTCTCTGACTGAGCCGAGCGCTAAAGATAGCACTTGGCCAATACGGGAGCCCAACTGTTACCATGTTGATGATTAAAAATTCATGGACCTTTAATGTTAAACATGATAAAGGACACTGAGGCAATGCAGGTTTGGGACCCGAGTGATAGAAAGCACTGTAAGGGCATTTAACGAAAAACAAAAACAACCTTCTACTCTGTCAGTGTCAGAATAGAGGTGTTTGAATACTATTTCTTACTCATTACTTTAATGCTGAAATTAAAACACAGCCATGGGTTTGATATTCCAAATCGGACACTCTGATTCGCCACAACCCTCTTAAGTTGGACGGACTTTATCTTATTGAAGTGTCAGAGCAAAATTCAATATATCGTCTTGGCAGCATAAATAATGCATCGCAGGCTCTTAGGGTAAAAAGGAGAGGAGGTTATAAATATGAAACATATGAGTTGTATTGACAAGGCCTAGCCAAGCTGGCACCCGTCATCAGCAGGAGAGCTTCCAGTGAAACAACAGACAAGTGTCCTTTATCATCGCTGCCCTTTATTGGACCTCTGGAGGTCGCATTTGCACACAAATCTCGGGAAGGTGAATTCTGCTCATGTTGGGCTTTTGCCAGATATAACTTACCGTAAGTACTGTAAAAGGATTGGATTATCTTTTTTTTTTCTGCATACAATAATAAAAAAAAAGACTAAGTGTGTTTACATGATGGATTTTTGTGGACAGATTTTATCCATTTGTCTGTTTCATAGAGTAAACAACGACACAAGTCTACTATTTTCATTTTATCCTGATTTGCAAACATGAAAAAAAAAGAATAATAAACACTGCAATATGTGTTCAATATTCTTTTAATTGGACAGGGAATATGATTCTTGATTGTAATTCAAAGAGATGCTGTGATTTTTTTTTGAGCTGCCTTCAAGACACAATTGTTAGCTGGATCGATGATGTTTCATTTCTCAGCCCAGATGATTCCTGAGGAGTCGCTTTACTAAAAGGAGTACATGTAAAGAAAGATTAATGTAGACTTAGAGCCTGTAACACGTGTTAATACTCAGATAGTAAATTACAAACAAAAATTGATAAAAAGCTCACTGATCAAGAACATTTAACAAAATCTGAAGAATAAAACAGGTAAACAAAAGGGAGAAAGAAAAGTATTTAGTAGTATCTGTTAATGTCAAATTTTGTAGCAGCGTTGGTGTTTTGGATTATAAAGTTTTAAAGGATCTCTTATTTGTGTGTCTCTTACAAAACTGCAACCAATAATTGTTGTGGAAAACAAACAAAAATATAGAAAAAACTATTTTTTGTTTTTTTTGCTGTTGTTTTTCTTTGGAGGATAGTTTTTTTTCTAATGAAATCTATTCAAACATACAATCATTTACATACATTACAGTTATTGCACAGATTTGTTTTCTTCCGCCTACACAACTCAAAATAATCTAAATTTTGTTTGAAATGCTAAGCTGTGTATGTTAATGACATACGAGATATCCATAAGTGTCAAAATTATTCATGGCACATCTGGTGCATCTGTAAAGTAGAAGTTTTGTAATTATCTCCCAGAGCAATGATTCACTGCATGAAAAAGTACTAAAAATAAAAATTATATGTATATTCAGCCACAGAAGGTGTGCGTCAGGATTTGAACAGACTGGTGCAAACATCTATCCGCCCGCTTCCCAAGATGCTACTCAGTTCAGCTTTCACCTGTTTGTAGTCAGACCTCCTTTGCATAATCCTGTCATATTTAGAAAATGTGCTGTTCTCACTTTGCCACGCGTCCCATGACTTTCAGGGAGACCAGTCTCATGAGCAGCAAATGGTGGTTTTGTACTTGGGTGGGTTCCTCTGGTCTTTTCCCAGTTCGTACACCCCGCTGTTTCGCTTTTGTCACTTTTCTGTCATTCCCGATTTTGTCATTACACCCTCCTGCTGTTCTCCTGCAACCCTCAAGCTGCTTTTTTGACATCATCCTGGCACTCATCTGCCACCTTTTTCTCACTCCAAGAAAGACAGCACAAAAAACAGAATGCACTTTTGTAAATGCCCTGACTAAATATCTTGGCTAACGGCGCAGCCTTTTAAATCAGTGGTACTAAAGGATTAAACATATTTGCCATTTTGACAGTGCAACAGTGAGACACAAAAAGCACATTTTATAGTGAATGAGAGCTGATTGCTTTCGATTTTTCAATTCTTACTTTATTCTTGTGAACCTTGAAAGTCAAAGTCGTAGACATTTGCAGTGTTGCAGTGAGTGGATGACATAATTTAAGAGCGTAGCTAATGTGAAATGTTTGAATAATGTTGGATAGGTAGAATTATTAGATCAGATAACTCACATCCATTTTAAAGCTTGCAAGCAAAGCTATTTAAAGAAAAAAAAACTGAAGAGGTCAGACCCATTCGAGGCTGTGATATTCGTCATGTTTGCTAAATATACAGAGTTTGGAGAAAATACTAACACTCCTTCAGGCAACAATGAGAGTACTTCAGAAATGTTGAAAGGATTTATTATTTTCAATAACCCTTAACCTTTTCTCCAATAATGAATTACTACGTGGTGATGCTTTCATCAAGTAATTAAAACACTCTACCTTTTATTGAGTCATTAGTGGCTTTCTGACAAGATATAAGCGATGCACCCCCCCCTTTCTGATTGCTTCATGGATGTGGGAAGATAGTAGTTGTTTTTTTCAAACACAACCCCTACGATCTTCATATTGTATGTTTATTCAGCTTTGATATATTACATTTTAACAAGTTTAATTTATTCCTTAACTGTGTAACTTACTGTTTCAGTATCTAACCTTATCATAAAATCATACTTATTTTTAAAAGAAACAGGTAGGGTATGTAAGGTAATACTATTTTTAGCAAATATGTATTTTACATAGTCTTAGATTTCTAATGCTGTATAAAGATTGAGGGATGATGTACAACCTAGTGTGATATTTCTTGTATCTATATATTAGTTGACTGGTTAAGGATGTATTTATTTGTAAGATCTCCTAGACTGTTGGTTGGAAATAATGAAGACAGTACCTTCTGTTCTTAGTAAGTAATTTTTTGGGGGACTGAATGAATCAACTCTTTGAGTCCACAAAATAACTGCCAGTGAATACTCCAAGTAATTCATGATGTATACAATGGTTTCTTTCAGCCTTATTACAGTTATTTGGACCTGACCAAGACATAACTTGCTTACCATTATTGGAGTCGGCCGTCATTAGCCCGTGGAGCCAGAAACCTTGAGCACTATTCAAAGTTTCTCCCAACACATTTTGCCCATCTGTTGTTGCTGTATCTTTGGAGATATCTTTTGAGATACAGTAGGTAGATACCGAACACCCCAAGGAACTTTTGTTCAGAGGCTTAGTCGAGCAGCCCGACAACAGAAATGTCAGAGCATCGGCTCGGGGCTTTGTGTCTAAACAAAATCAAAGCTTCGGCTTGAGTTTCTGTTTTTTTGCCAACCTTGGGATAAACTTCAACTCTTCTCACACCTGGACGAGTTACCTCAAGATCACAGGAGAAGTTTCCGGTGGGGTTTTTCTTTTTCCGTAATTGCGGCACATGTTTATTGCTGTGAAACTGCGCCACTGAGAGACGCTAGTTAGTGTGAAGAGAAGAGACTGTTGTATTGTGGGATGTCTGCTGAGCTACAGGCAACCCGCGGAGCTTTTTATCTGGCTGTGCAACCTGGCCGGATGGCATTCTCTTGGCACGCCATCCTTGTGACTGGCCACTTGGCTTGTGGCCCAGGGATATTTGGCTTGCTGTGCATAGCAGAGTCACCCCATCCCCCTAATTCCCTACTTTACTTCTCTTTCTCTCTCTCTTCTATCCCTCCCTCTCTCGCTCTTTCTCTCTCGCTGGCCGCATGCCTAAGGACAACTGCAGTGCTTTGTGTGGCCTAGCGGGTCTCTTTATACTGGCTTCATGGCCGTGGCTGGTAGGAAGACAGTGCCATGATAGCTACCGACAACTGCACAATTATACAACCCCAGTCAGTCAGTCACTGCAAGGTGGCTTTTTGCAATGCATGAGGCCCTATCAGCTGTGACTTACCAAGGCACCGGTGTAATTCAATTGTAGGGATGGCCTTGGGTGGTGCAGAATCAGGGGACATACAACAGCTTATTATCCACCTCTCTGACTGTCTATCAAATTGATAGCTCACTCTTAGTGGCATCTCATTGACATTGTGTTGAATGTCCTGTGTCTGCCCTGCTTAATTGAACACAGAATTACCCTATTTGGACACGCTTAGCAGAATGGAGCTTAACGAACGTAGAAAATAGAAGATGAGATCAGAGCTGACCTCTGGAACACACTCCATACACAAAAGCCAGAGGCTGCAGTCACAGAGATTATCTAAAGGGGGGTGGTATGAACATTTTGTAATCTGTCAAATGCTGGCACTGCAAAAATACACCAAAAAAAGAACCCCTATGGTCATTCCTAGTGTGTGGCGATCTACGCGAAACATGGTATTTTTCATTTGTTTTGTCACATTATTGGAACAGATCCCACATGTGAGCTCCTTCACTTTGTTTATTAATGGGTTATACCGAGCACCAGTCACAGTCATAGAAGTGAGATTATGCATATTCTTTGGTGGAAGTGGGCACTGCTGTCATTTGTATCTGATCACTGTAAGCGGGGTGAAAGCAAGGGCGAATCTAAATCAGGAAACGTAATCATCCGTACTAAGGTTTGTATGGTTTTAGCAGCATTTCTATCCGTGTAACATTTAAACACAATGACCGTGGTCGTAAACGCTGAACGCTGCAACTCGTAGAACACTTCTAACGACAGGGCATCCAGTTACTGTTGTGACATATGTCGTATGGGCTGTGCTTTATCATTGTTTGCTAACTGAAGCATTGCCTTTAATGGAGCATGGAGGTATAGGTGGATCACGACCACTTGCACCACCGGAGACGCGGTGCTGTGAATACACTGATTGTAAGAGACTTTGATATACAGCAGCAGGATACAACAGTATGCAGCACTTACCGAAAGCATCACATCTAATAAAGCAACAGGTAATTAAATACACCTATTAACTTTTCCACCAACTTGGATGAGGGCATCAGTGTATGAAGCTGCAGCCAGGATACTATTAACTTTACTCAGAATAAAGACCTGAAACAAGGAGGACAGCGAGTCTGGCTCTATCTAAAGGTGGCTAAATCTGCCCACCACCACCTCTGAGCTCACTAATTAACACCCCATCTCTTTAATCTGAATAATAGGTATAAAAGCCAATACACTGCTGGTTTCCATGCAACTGCTGCGGGCCAACAAACGGCATCAACACTGTGGAGCTGAGACAAACTGCAGAGCTGGGTGATGATTTTCTGTGGGCTCATCACAACCATTGACTCGTTTCTCATTACATGTAGTCACCGACCATTGTCAGCTCAGCCAGTTTGTAATATAAGTTCACGCACTCCTCCTCTGCGTAGGCTTATCTTGGAGAAAAAGATGGCTGTCTCGTTAGAATAAAATGTAGCTAATTGAATGTCTACTGTGTTTGTAAAAAGTTAACTCTTAGACATAGTTTAAAATTACTCTGTTCTTTCTTTGAAAAAGTCAGTGCATATAATAATACCCCTATGTAACTGAGATTAAATAAGTTAAAAGTCTCAATCTTTAATGTTTCTTACCTTGTAAAATATAGCTAACTGATAGTTATATAGATATTATGTAAATGTGAAATGACAACTCATTCCAGTTTGGTATATATTTCCTGTTACACCGGCGTTGCCGATGGAAGCCAACCTTTGACGACATCAAACAGTTTGTAGTTTGTCATTTTCTTTCATTGGTGTGTATTTAAATGACTCTGCAGTCACTTCCAGGGATGCTTTAATCTCTGTGGTGGAATTGCAAAATTTGGATGAAACACACAATCTATCCAAAATAAATGACATCCTTGGAGGTGCGGTAGGTTACTGCATGGGAGTCAGTGCAGCAGAGGAAGAGTTGGTGCAGATCACAACCCCCCCAGCTGTTCAAAGAGCTCTGCTGCCCTCTGCTGGTGGACATGCAGAGGTATCAAACCAAAAGGTTCACATACAGCGTGTAGATGTCAAACACTTCATGATCATTTACTACTACACACAGAGCTACCTGTCCAATAAAAAGAACACCAGATTCCTGAAAAAAAAATTTATAGTTGAATGATTTAGTTGAACAAATATTTTGAATATTTGTGATCTAGATCATTTAGAATATTTCTATATTTAGTTTTAGTTCTGTTGTCAGTCTGACTGAATTTGACAAAGTTATGTTCTTGTGGTTTTTATACGCATTCTTTTTCCAGAAACCGTTAATTTTGATTCAGATTCAGATTCAGATTCCTTCATTAGTCCCACAGTGGGGAAATTTACAGCGCAACATCAGTGAAAAACACCCAGTGGAAAATAGACATTAAGAAATGTCAGACATAGAATAAAATAAAATAAAGCAAAGATAAATAACTATAATTATAACTATCAGTATATCTGTAAAGTATACCTGTAAATGCATTAGAGAAATAATCAGTGAACATGATGGCAAATGAGGAAAGTATTGCAGCATGTACATGCTGTGATTTTAGCTTTCCAGGAGATGGAGCCAAATACTAATTAAAGTAATCTGCATTTGAGGCAGTGAGGTGCTATATTCCCAAATCAAAGGAAAAAAAAGAAAAAAAGAGGAGGCAAATAGCTGCAGAGTCCCACCTATGTCAAATTGTGTAGAACATATGTTTCGTGATGGATTCCCTCTTGATACTTGTTTTTCACTGTGAAAATTGCATCACGTCCACAAGTAAAATCAGCTCTCAAACCGAGCCTTAATTTACTATTACAGGCCTAATTGACAGACAGGCAGAAAGCAGGCTCATGTGCACCTGCATCATATGAAGGCTGACAGAACAGCAGTCCATTGGCAGCAAAAGAATTGACATTACGCATCATCTTAGGTGCTGCGTGTTTGTGTGTGCGTACACTCACCACAACAAAGATAGCATTCAACATTTCTGAACAGCAATTACATTTCCCCTAAGAAAATTATCCAGATGGGTTTGAAATATGCAACAATTTGTTTGGTCATTAAGATGCCTATTCAGAACTGCTTTTGCTTGTAATTATAACAAACTAGGCAGTATGCCATGCCACTGATGCATTCCCTTTGTGCTCAGAAGTAATTTTCTTTTCCTAAGGGAAAAAAGCTGCCTTGTGTTTTTTAATGTTCAACCCACGTCCATAACTGCTAGCCAGTAGAGCACTGAAATCACTCTAAACCTGGAAGACTGAGTGCAACATAGCAAGTGCTCAAAAAAAAAAAAAAAAAAAAAAGAAAATGGTCAGAGGAGGATTTTTTTTGTGAAGAAATTCCCTGTGAAGTTGTGATTGTCATCACAAATGAAATGTAATCACTTGCGTTTTAGGTAAATGAATGGCTGAAATTGCTCCCACTATAAGAAAGAAATTATGAAAATGTTCATTTTAAGGGAGATATTGTGCTCTTAAGAACTGAAATCCAGTTACTGTGTTCTGTCTTCAGTGAGATCGTCTTCCAGGCATCTACCTTTTATGCTTGCACACATATACAGGATAACAAATGCATTATTTTTATTTTGGTAAGCTAGACTGTTTCTACATTTATTCACTTGACCTTTAATTTAATCAGGGCTATATTTATGTGAATTCATTTTAATAGTAAGACTAAGAATATCTCAATATATAAAGCCTTATATAGCATTATTTAATTCACTGTTACTGAGTGTTATGCAGTGTCTTCAGTTACCTTTCAGAGTTTGGGAATTTGTCTTTTCAGTCGCCATTTCAGTCAGTTCATCCAAAAATGCAGAACTTTGAGACTGTCTTGAGATCTTTTTTGGAAAATGTTGATCATCTAAAGGACACATCTTGAAATAGAAGGTGTGTGCAACCAAGCAGGTGTCAGCACAAGTCGAGACCCTGGGATTCAGCTAAGCTTCACAGTCTTCCCCTCTCTTCACAGGCACCCGCCCGGCCATGCTGTGACTTGTCTGGCTCACAAACATGTGACAATCTGTCCTAAGGTGTACAACCTGGCTAAAGCTGGCCTCGCATGCCTCACCCACTCACACGACTGACAGACCGAAGAAAGACCGGACACAAGGGAAGAGACAAATATAGTGAAACAACGATCGATATCCATATACATGTCGATCTTCTACAACTATAGCTGTAGGTTTCCAGTCGTAGCTTTTAATAACGAGGCTCCTCTTGATTGATTTCAGAGCAGATTTTACTTTGCAACAGATTTCTGAAGTGTACCAGTATTGGCACATGGCGGTTTCAGTTTCTAAAGGTCAGTTAATGGAAAAATCAATTCTGCACTCAGGCTGGGTAGCCGAGGCTTTACGAGTAGCCAAATGGACTGTTATGTAATCAATATGTGTTAAAAATAACGTCCTTTCAGTTACATTTTAGACAAATTAAGCTGATAACACAAGGCGTTTTAGAAATAGGGTATCTGCTTATAAGTTGTTTTGGGGGAAATGGAAAGGACTATTTTAAATAGTCCAGGCACGACAAGGAAGGAGAAAAAAAAAAAAAAGCCTCAGGTGGCCCGCCAGTGCTGTCACATCTCGTCTGCATACCAATATTTCACCTGCATTATTGATTGCAGTACTTTGCATCTTTTAGTCTTTTCCAGCCACAATAGACCCATGTAAAACATTATGCATTATGAATCCTGACATCAGGCCGGGTTCTTATGAGCCTTGCAGGGGGGCACAAAAACACCGGAAAAATGAAAGTCTTGAAGTCGTGGCATCAACCTGCTGTCCGTGGTCGGTCTGTGATAACCTTAGCACAGCTGGGGGAGAACCATCTGGAATGGAGCTTTTGAGGGTCGGAGCTCAGCTGGCTGCCAAGGATGTTCCCTCTTTACGTGAGGAAAAAACGCTCCCTGTGAGCCGTGTGGAAATAACGCGCAAACAATGTGCAACCCTGCAACCCGGCTGCAGTCAGACCCTGCAGCCCCCGTGCATCAGAGAAAACTTAATGAAGCTGTAAGGGCCAAGAGTTGGTTTACCATCAGGAGTTAGCTGTCATGTATTATTCCATGTGACATGCAAATGCCTTTCTTACATCAAACAGTTGTGCTTAAGCTCTAATCATGCGGTACTACGTGAGTAGATTGAGCTCTGAAAATTCTCCTTTTCCGCCCAGTGAGCCAGTAGAGACCCCTAAAGAGAAGGGGAGCCATCTCTATGGTCGGGTCTCAACTCGGGTCACGGTGGTCATATTAGTGGTAAAACTTGAAGCACAATGGGGGTGCACCATTAATGAAATGATGGAATAATAATAACTTTTTTACTGAGCACATGTCCCTGCAGAGGAGGTCAAATTCAGAACATCTCCTTTGATTCATCCCACTGGACATGAAACTCTCTCCTTTTTTTTAACTTGTTAAATAATTTCAAAGTAATGTTTCACATTCATCAATACGTTTTTTCGCATGCATGTAATATTATTTTAGAACAAATTTCCTTATGCGCTTCTCTCTATTTCTTTAAAAATGCCCTTTAAAAATCCACATATATACTTTAAGTCTTCACATAATGCCAGAGTGGTGATCATAATCTCCATGCTCTTATAAATATGCGGTGATCAGTTAATATATCCTAAATTAAACACAGATACCGCCACAGCTTCCACAATGAATGAAAATGTGTCACGGCTAAATTGCGTTGCCAGGGACTCGAGTATGTGTGCGTGTTCTACATCCACCAAAACAACACCGACAAACCCCCGACAAGAGTTGTAATTATACATTTATAAGACAAGTGTTCTGTCACTCCTTCG
>JAOXYL010000055.1:17367656-17385683 GCA_028564955.1 Terapon puta
ACCAAAACAACACCGACAAACCCCCGACAAGAGTTGTAATTATACATTTATAAGACAAGTGTTCTGTCACTCCTTCGCTAGCCAGCTGAAAAAAAAAAGTCTTTTCAACATTAACTGGCTTGCAGGGAGAAGTATGCTCTTTATTCAGCCATTTTAACAGCATGAGACTCCCAGCTCATCCGTTATCGGGTTTATTCACAGACTAGCTGATAACATGTTGATTTGATGACGATTTAATACCCCTGCTTACATCAACTTTCACAGGCGAAAGGTGATCGATACGGACGAAGCGCAATAATGTCTCCTGTGTTTGATACAAGCTGTGGCAGGTGACAGGAAGCAGCCCGGTCAATAACGGTGGCGTGACGTCACGCTGCGGTGTGGACACAGCTCGAACCCAAGAGACTCGAGAGGTTTTGCAGAATTAGGTCTCACTGTCAGAATGATCACTGCCATGGGACTTCATCCTCGTGTCAACGCTCGTATTGGATTGCACTATTAACGGAGGGAGATTTTTACACATAACCAATATGATGCAAAAAAAAGCAAGAAAGGACATCTTTGTGAATGCTTTGATTTATAATTTGTGAACACCAAAGCGATCAAAGAGGTGTTGATTGGGCTGTTTTTGAGACCTTTGTGAAGATCATTGTATTGTGATTTTAATGGGGTGGGTGAAATATAACACTAACAAAGGCCCGAGATCAGTGATGGCCGGACATTCAGAGATTCTCACAGAGGAGATTTGTTGCTTTGTGTTAGATTGGATTGCATTAGATTGCACCTGTCACCTCTCTAGTCTATAAATTGTATTTGGTGGAGTTCTGATTCTACTTTGCAAATCAAACTTTTCAACAATAAAAGATTTGTACAGAAGAAGTTAGACAAACAACTTTTACAGGAACAATAGGATGTGCTATTGGGCTTTGTGAAGCACAAAACAAAAGTTTTAAATCGTGTCAGCCACTGTCATAGTTCCTCTTTGTTCAGCAGTACTGTGGAGCTGCTGTAAAGTCTTCTGTAAATCCTCCAGAATCCTTATTTTTGTTATCCAGTTTTTTTTTTGGTGATAGCTATCGTGGCACAATAAAAATTCAGACAGCTAAACTGAAAGCTCTCAGGGATCCAGCAAATAAAATTACATCAAATAGACAAACTGAGCAGACATACTGAGATTTAACGACAGAACAATGATTTAACTTAGCAAATAATTCCTCTGGGTATAGTACACACGATGGGAGCACTTCAGGAATAATACATCAAAAAATAAGACAGCAGCTACATATGTAGCTCTGCACCGGAGAGCTGGCAGCTGCTAAGATTTGAAACCAAGTGAAGCGACGTGAGGAGGGCATTGATTTGAGGTATTGTCATCTCCACAGCTGCCCACTAATCAGCAAGTACTGTGCTGAATAACGGAACATTTGCAGATGAGTGTGTAATTAACCACATAGAGTTTGGTATGCTGTAAATGGGGAAATATCATATACATATCTAAATACCACTAGTGAATGAGTTTTCTCCTAAAATAGTTTTTTTTCTTCAAATATTTTTTGGAATTTCTTCAAATTAGCGTACCGTCCTTTAAGGGTGACAACAGAAAATCCTCTCAAAAATCTCAAACCAAATTAAAGAACTTTAACTAATAGAACCCCTTCTTTCTTTTTAAGGTTAAAAGTAATCAATGGGACTATAAATGCACATTTTATTCATCGCAATCTGCACGTACTGTACAGCTACCTACAGGTATACATGGCGCTGTGCTATCACATAAATTACTTACTGCACTCCACCTCTTGAACGTGATACTCGTCTGTCAGAACCCAAGTCAGCAACTCTCACATCTCTGCCGAATCCAGGCAGCTTGTCAAGTTGAGGACCAGCATGGTTGTGCTAACAAGACAGCTAGATTTTCAAATGTGTTGCTCTGCTCTTCAAGCAAGGAAGGTTAGTTATTAAAAAATTTATAAAAAAAAAAAAAAACTCTTCTGCTTTGCCTCTTATTTTGTTGTTGTCTCTGCTGTTTTTGGATGAAAAATACAATTTGCAACAACACTAACCAACCTTAAAGAACAACACTGTTATTAAGGCCTTACCAGGTACACCGAGCTGGGCTTAATATACAGGTTTAATTAATCCCAAATGGCCTGTATTAGTACATGGCTTACAGACGGTTATATAAAAGTTTCAATAAACCAGCTCTGCATCAGTGTAGGGTAGGAAACAGTATTCCCAGCATGCAAAAACATGACATTTGAATCCTTGTTTCCATCTGAAGGTCCTGCTGCAACGTCCTTTTGCTCACCACAAAATCAGGCAATGGACCGGAACCGTTGTCGCTTCTTTTTTTACACGATTTTATTAAGAAAATAAGTATAAAAATATAAATATAAAACAATATGACTCAGCATTCAAACAGCGTGAAGTCAGTGTATGACAGTTTTCCTACAACATACACTTTCCATTACATTTTACACCTATATGATGAAATGAATTCACAGTTTGACAAATAAACTGCACCAACCACTCACATGAACGCTTGAACATTGCTTGTCGAACAAAGATAGCAAATAGTAGATAGGATGTCCATCATTAAAAACACTTTGTACATTTACAGTATTTAATGGAGGTGGCTGGAAAAACCACTTGACTCCTTCCCGACCCCGCCCAAACCCCGTCCAGTGCCATTAAACATTGATAGTATACAATACTACTATCTCTCAGGTCAATTACAAAACACATTGTCCACACCATTGTTCACAAAAAATCCTAAAATTCAAAGGCATCTTTACTGATTATGACCAAAAACAGTAAAACGTATTATACTGTATCTCCATTAATTAGAGAATTCAACTCAGTTCAAGTCTTAATTTCCATTTCAACATCCGTAAGAGGATTGCAGGAATTTTTGTTTTAAGTGTGCATGTGTGTATGTGTGTGTGTGTGTGTGTGTGTGTGTTTGTGAGAATCAAATAGACTACTAGTTGACTAGCGAGCTGGCTAGCAAACCAGACAGATAAACAGATAGATAGCTTGATAGATAGATAGACAGACAGTCAACTAGATGGCCAGCTAACTA
This sequence comes from Terapon puta, assembly GCA_028564955.1. Classification (NCBI taxonomy): domain Eukaryota; kingdom Metazoa; phylum Chordata; class Actinopteri; order Centrarchiformes; family Terapontidae; genus Terapon; species Terapon puta. The sequence continues at coordinate 17,370,736 of JAOXYL010000055.1, forward strand.
ACTAGACAAAAAGCTGTCTGGCTAGCCAGCTAGATAAACAGACAAAAAAAGATGGGCTCGGGGGAGAAAAAAACACAGAGAGAGACTCTCGTACCCCGGCCTAGGTCTCTCTGTCGGGGCTCTTTCCTATGTACATCTCAGCCAGCTTTTTGAATTGTGGTCCCCAGTTGCTGAGGTAATCGTAATCGTGGTCCCCCTCAGTGGCGGCGGACTCCAGCGAGCTGAGGGACTCGGCCAGCGACCCGCTGCCCTCGTAGGCGTACGTGGCCAGCGAGTCATAAGGGGGCGCTGTGGGATCTGAGTCGTTCTCCTGAAGCCTCCCGTTAATGAAGTCTCTCACATCCGTGTTATCCTTTATAGGTGATGTCCTCCGAAAGGGAAACAGCATTTCGGGTATGATGTCCCTGCGAAGCTTGTTAGCGTCCATCACCTCTGGGTTGCGCAGCGTGCCGATATCAAAGGCCTGAGTGTCCTCCTCTCCGCCCCCTTCATCGTTGTAGCTGACAACGTTGTCTCTGACATCCTCTTTGGAGATGATCAGAGGCTCCTTCTTCCTCTGTCTCCTCAGGGCAGCAAACAGCACCACGATCACTACACGAAAACAGTGGGAAATACAGAGAAGGAAAGCTCAGCGTAAGATGTGTGCCTCCTAACATGTGTCATGCATTAAAGAGCACAGGGGAGCAAAAGCGCAGAGGAGAGGCACATTTGCCACCAGTGATAAATCCCCAACACCGCCTCAGGCATTCACCTCCTATTATTAAAGATTCAGTGAAAAAAGCTTTTTCTTTCTTTTCCCCTTGAATGGCACATTCACTGTATAAAATGCACGGTAGTCGGAAGAGTTTCTCTCTCTTTTTTTTTTCTTTTCCTTTCCCTTCCTTTTCCCCAACACGCACCCTCATATCTCATCTCCTTCGTTCTGTTTCAGCGGGAGCAGAGCGAGCATGTTTCCAGAGAGTGGCACTGTGTGGTAGCACATTTTTTAAATAAACCCGTAATTCCTCAGGAAAAGAGGAAGCAATCTGTCAGCGAGGACACATGCACAAGTCCTGCTTCACCTGCGCTCTTTCCCCCTCTCCTTCCTTTCCCTTTTTCTGTCCTAGCAGCAGGTACTGTAGTTGTCGACGTGCCTCCCACCTGGGTGTTAATTACAATGCCTTCAACATGGGCTGGATGGGGGCGTAGGTGGCTGTTTAGGAGCTTCTTTACGAACATTTGCGACTGACCAGACCGTTTTTTTTTTTTTTTTTGGATGGCACAGAGAGCCACTCCGAGGAGGACCAGATAGCGAGAGCCGTTCCAGCTCAGCGCGCTGCCTGTCGAAGTCAAGCAGAGGTGAATGAGACAGTCTGTCAGGGGGGTTCAAGCGCGAAAGGCGTCAGATAATGAGCAGATGCCATGATATTTTGCTCGCGAGGAGAGCGTGGAGTTTAACCTTCAGTCCACTCGATATGTGAGAGAAGACCCGCCCGCCGTCGTAGACGCAGCATTTCAAATTTTAAAACAAGCAGATGGAAGAAAAGCTGGTCAATACTAATTTGCTTGTATCGCTGGTTTAGTCAGGGCGCGGATCAGATAGCACGGCGAGGAGGAAGGGGGGGAGTTCAAGTTCAACAGAGGCTTGTACACAGGACACTAAGCACACACGCGAGGACAGTTTTGACATTTTTACTCGCATTAAACTCGACAGCGCGCAAGGAGCTTCACATCCGCGATGTCTGAGCAGTCAGAAAGGCTCCTGTATCAAGCACTTCTGTATGCTTGGGCAAGCAAGGTGAGGTTCAATGACAGTTGAAACCCATTACTTATTGATATGCCCTTGACCATAAGCACTACACATTTCTGCTTTTTGCCGGGTAAAACGATAGGCGGGTTGCTGTTGTGCCCTGTATGCTGTTACATACTGCATTAGATCATGAAGGGGGGCTGAAGTGGTGCTTTAGGATGTCAGGAAGTAACATGCGACCTACTTTACTAGAAAAATACACGGACCATTCGGTGGAGTGGGTTTATTTGTTAATGAGCGGAGCTTAGGAACCACGGCACTGTTTTCTGCCGCGTATAACCAACTGTGCAAAGCGACCTTTATTTGATTGAAGCTGATTTAATTACTAATGGCTGCTGACATGTAAAAAAAGGAAGGTAACACCTGTAACACGTTGCAGCCGGCTGTTTTATCTGTGGCAGGAAACTGTGAAAGATTTCTGCTGTGTGGGTTGGTGCTGCTGGGTCGAGAACCCGTCGGCAGTGTTTGTTCTCGTGCTTAAATGGCTTCTTTTCATGTTTTCTTGATGTAATGAGGGTCAATTTAATCTGCCTCATAAACAACCAGCAGTCTCCGAGCCGTGCGGATGATTTGCGGAGGACTGACGGCTGACGGTCGACGCCAACAAAGACACACAAACACGACGGCGCTTCAGAGGTGATTATGTATTGCTTACGTGCACTTTGGGATCTGGGGGATTGGAGCCCTGTCTGAATAAAACTGTTCAGTACAAAAGAAAAATCATAATCAAAGGGAACTTACAGCACTAATATTTACAGGTTTTCATTTCACACACTCTCCTTGGAGGATATAAGCCCGGTCTGACTTCTTCTCCCGGTGATGAACTTTATAGCTGCATCGTTACCATGGTTACTAGTTACCTTAGTAACCCAGTATTATGGATATGTATATGAAACAAAATAACTGTATAAAAATATGGAAGCAACACAAATACCTCAATTCAATTCAAATCAATATTACAACTTTTTGCCATTAAAAATGTTGAAAGTGATTTGTTTAATGGAACATGTAAGAGGCATGATTTATTGACTCTTCTGTGGTCATATCAATAATAACCCTCCTCTCTCAGAAGAGAAGATGGACATAATGTGATGCATATAACTTTGGAGTAGACGTTGGAAAAGGCATGCAAAGCACCCTGACAATAAAGACGGCGATCTTTCACCAATCCTCACCGTGTGATCCACGTTCCCATGCTTGTCATATTTCTGATGTGTCGTTTTGAAAGCGCTGACAAATTACTTATTTTGCCACGGAGGCAGGAGGTGCTGCGATCGTCATCAAATGTCAACACTTCAGAGGCATTTGCAGCCTCTACCGCTTTGTTGTGTGACACCTCTCCACTTCACTCTCTTGGCTTTTAATCAAGCATTTACCTCACAGCCATACACTCAGACTGAACCATGTCAGTGCATTATTCCTAATAACATAAAATGGCACCAAGTAAGGGCAACATCTCCTCCTGTCAACAAGTGTTCATATTGAATGTCACAATAATGGTTTAACAGATCAAGATGCTCAGCTTCTTTCAGCCGGAGTGGGAACGGCATATTTTCAGTAACATTTTATTGATTGAAGTGAGTTGGGACTCCAGCCTATCTTTCGATGCCCTGTTTGTAACGATGGACCTTGTTATAGCAGAGAGATGGTAGCTCCTTTTTTGGGAGGTTTTTTTCCCTCCATGTGGGCACTTAGCAGCATGTACTTGAGCAAAGCAAGTTGCTCTGGGCCATTTATTGACTTCGGCACTCGGCATGTGCTGCAGCATGGAGCGTAATGAAAGTAAGGCCTGCTTTGAGTGCTTTTTTTTTCATGTTGTTTTGGGCGTCATGCGTCTGTGTCACGGACCAAAACTTAATGAAATCAATAAAAAAAAAAAAAACAGTATTAAAAAAAGAACATCAAGAGAAAGTCACTTGCTCAAAAACTGTTGTGTAGTACATAACGTATCAGCAAGTGGCGACTTCTTTGGAGTTGACAGAATTAACCTCTCGCTAAAAACCCATCACCAAACACCAATTCCTCAATCAGAGCTCAGCAACCAACACTAAGCAGGCCAGTGAAACTCTGAATTTCACCCCATGCTGAAGCGGTGTGCACCTCCCCAAAACCAAAAACACAAAAGCGGCGGCTTAAGGACGGGAATAAACTGCTCTGAAGTAAGCTGAAAATCCGCTTGCCTGACCAGCTAGTTAACAACATTACGTGACAAAAAGCCTGTTAAGGATTGACACATTCGATGTGTGAGAGCCTGAATGCTATTAAATCATAGTTTATGTAATATTCTTTATGCTCATTATAAAGGGAAGTTTACTCTGTACACTGAGGTCAGTCTTCATCCTCAAAGTAACGCTCATTGCTTGAAATGATGCACAGTAAATCTCAAATCTAACGTTCCTGTTGCTTCATCTTCATCTTTAGTTGTAGGAATTATCACTGGTTTCTGTTATTTAGATTTTTATTTATAATGTATTTAGGTAGCAGGGCTGATTATCTGCCATACAAGAATAAGGCTTCTTGTGAACTGATCATGGACTTGTGAGGATGCGGACTTCTCTGCCGACGTCTTGTGGATCCATATTACCCTCCGAGTTTTAAAATGAGTTTTCAGCCAATTCAAGGAGCCGTTATTAATTAGCCGGCTAGGTACAGCCAATACAGCCATTACAGTTGTCACTTTAGCCAGCAAAATCAATCGCTGCTGGCTCGAAATGGGCCGCCTGCTGTGAAATCATACGCCCATTGTTTCAAGGAGAATGATACATTTCTAAATCCGCCCACTGAAAATGGGTTATGCGCTAAGCTTCAGTGGAAAATCTGCATAGCAACAGTAACTAAGAGGTGTGGGAGATGGCAAAGGGTCATTTGAGAAGTGATACAGTATAGATCTACCATTATGCGTGAGCGGTGCAGATAAGGCCGACTCGACTCGAGTGGAAGAACTGAGATGTTGGAACCAAGTTGAAACCAAAGAAATCACGGGGACGACAAGAGGGTTCAGATTTACATGGTCACACATAATCATACACGGGGTGACTCACTGAGGAGGATGATGACACACAGCAGGATGGCCACCAGAGCTCCGGTTGTGAGACCATCTGAGAAGGGCAGGACCTCCGGGTTACAGGACTGCATGTTTCCGCGGCTGTCGCAGGCACACACGCGCACGATCAGCGTGCTGGTGCTGCTCTGGATGGGGTAGTCGTTGTCCGAGATCACCACGGGCAGGAAGTACATGCTCATCTCGCGGCGGCTGAACCCTCCCCTCCGGGTCATGATATTGGCAGTGTTATCTGCGGAGAGAAACGTGAGTGACAAAACGTTTTACAAGCTTAATATTTTTAAAGGAAAATAATCTCTATTTGGGTTTCTCGGTGTCCCGTGACAGAAAGCTTGTACTAAGTTTTCAGGAACGTTTAGAATCACTGGTTGGGCAAAGATGCTTGAGTAGTAATTAAAACAAAAAACACTAAGTTTGCAATTAACAACATGTGTTATTTGCTTAAAAGCAATATTCTTTGAAAAACAAATTCAAACACAACTTAATTAGCAGTCATGTATTATTATTCATTTTTTAAAGGACAAAAGCACGATGGCCACGCATGGTCACACTTTCTTGCAAAACTAATTAAAGTTCTAATGTTTGGCTGTTAAAATTCCACTTTAAGCTAAATTTTTAGTCTCCATTTTGAGTCCCTGCTGCAGCTTTTTTACTTTGTCTACTGCAATACATCCACCAGCAGTTGAAGAGCTTTAGTGGATATTTACTCTGAATCAATGCTAAAATGAGGAATGGGCATAGTGAAGCAGTTACACTAAATTGAAAGAAAACAGGCAGATCTGGTGTTTGATGCTTTCCAACTTGTCACAGAGAGTTTGTTGAACTAACGGCATTTTTCTGAGGCTGTTTGAAAAAAGCTGTGGGAGGCTTAGCATTGTTTTTCGACACAATGCAGGATGGATGTGGTGTGACTTTCACAGTGGCTCCTCTGTAAAGAGAGTTTTGACCAGCTCGACATGTTAAAAGCTTTTCACGTCTATCAAAATACGACAATCACACAATGGAAATATATAGTCTTTCTTGTCGGATATAGTGCATATATTAAATCAATATTTTATGTATATATTCTGGCCAAATTGATAATTCATTGTACCCTATTTATATGAGCCATTTATTTTATAACATCAAACTCGTTATGTCAGTTTTAAAATGTCAGAATTGTGTTTTGTTTTTCACTCAAGATAAAAACACTTATCTTACCTTCCCTGTCCACGATTGTGAAGTTGGGGTTCGTGGCACTGATAGTGAAGACAAACTTGTGTCCAACAAGAGGTTCATCTGTGTCAACAGCACTTATTGTTTGAATCAACTGCAAAGAACAGAACAAAGTTTGTTGAAATGCATTAAAGCTTGTAATTCTTCTTAGACACAAAGGTTTTTCATCTCAAACACACCATGCAAAGCAAAGCAATTGTTTCTACTATTTTTAATTACATTAAAAACCTCTCCAGTTTTATTGTTTTGCAAAGCAAGACTGCACCCTGGAAGTTCACTGGGAACATCAAATAACATTCCCCCAGAATAAATCAGTCAGGCCAATCAGACACACAGAAGACTAATCTGCAATTAGCGAGGAGTGTTTGGATAATTAAGGGATTTTCTGTCTCTTGAAACTCCAGATCAATGAACACATGTGGCTGCAGCGTGAGTGACTGTCCCTCCAACACAGATATGTCCGGATGTGTCGGGAACATGGAGAGAGTATCGTGAATGTAGATTCTTATTTTGTAAATGTCGGGAGGTGACTGGTAGATGACACCTCCCCCAGCTAAACTGCCTATGTTGTTCACTGCCAACTTCTGCATGGGTTTGCATGTATTCTTATATATTTTAAAACTCTGGTCTGCAATATGACTCATCTATGCTCAATATTATGACAAACTAATGAATCAACATTTGTGTTCCTGTGACACAGCTTAACAAAAGTCATGTAAAACCTGAACGTGTGCTAAAATGACGACATAAGCCCAACTCATCCCTCTTCCAACATTTCATTGAGGGGATCATGAACTTTAATCACCTGTCCCGCCTTGACATTCTCACAGACAAATGTGTCATAGGACATCGCAAACTCTGGGGCGTTGTCATTGACATCCAACACCTTGATGAACACAGGCACTCGAGTTGTCTGACGGGGATTATCTGAAACAAGAAAAAAAAAAAAAGATCATTACGATACTGTCAGTTCTGAAGAGTTAAAGATCAAATTAAACTGAATCAGTAGCAATCATCAATTATGAATTGCAGCAAAAAAATACAAGTATTTTAGTAATTTAAAGATCAATTACTTATTTCAGTGGCCACCACGGAGATGTTGTGCCATTTGGACATCTCTCTGTCCAAGGCTTTCAGTGTTGTGATGGTGCCGTTAACAGAATCAATATTGAACAGCCTTTCCAGATCTGTATGCCGATCAATGGAGTATCTGTAAGGATAGCGTGCAAATGAGATGCTGTTAATTCCAACTACAAAAAAACAAAAAACAAAAACACATTAAAGTGAACATAGTATATCATGTTTTACCCATCTCTTGCTATACAACATTTGCATACTTGAATATTTTAAATCAAAGTGTAGTTGTCATCCTTTTTGTTTGCACAAATCTGCCTTCACGAGACAAACATACTAAAGTACTTCCTGACTTCATAAAAATGTGTTTCACACGGTAACATCACTCGCCGTTTCCAAAGGAAAATGTATTCCGTGCTCTCTATTGTCAAAAGATGATACATCCCTTCTTGTGCCTGCTCATTTGTCATAGTCAACTTTCATATTCCACTGAAATTTGAATATGCAACACAATGCGCCATGTGGCATGTGCCGAGAGTGGCGTATCTCTGTGTCAGAGACGGGCAGGCGCCATATGTGTGGAATGCCGGTGCTAAGCTGTGAGAATCGATACAGCAAATTAGGCTCTTTCACTTTGACTTTGTGCAGTGCCACAGAGGGCTTACATAATTCTGGGAAAATAAACAGTGTCTGTATTCACTTCACAGGGCCGCCGCCATCGTCCGCTGGGAAATGACCAGGAGGGAACCATGAATAATATCCCTTTCTCCCCCCCCCCCCTCCATACTGACACATGGGTAGGCTGATGGATTAGATTTAGCCAAGTGGGCACATTTTCATCCTCCCGCTAAAAAGCTGATAAGAGGAGACTTCGTATTTCTACCATGTGTTGCTTGTTGTCTCATTGATTTTATACTGGTACAATTTAAGGTGGAACAATGAGTTCTGAAACAATCAAATTACCCGAATAAAGCATTACTTGGTGAGGAAATATATGCTGAACAGGTCATTGATTATTTTCTAAGTTTACTCGGTTGTAAGTTAATTCTCAAGGAGGATGCATTTGTTTTGAAAAGGTAGAGATAAGATTTGGCATTTGGCTCAAACAGGCTGGCACTTTTTAAGGCTTAAACACTTCTCGCTGTCCCTTGTCGCGTACTTGACTGGCTTGTTGTCAGCATCGGGGTCCCTGGCCGACACCACGCCGACGAAGCTGCCAGCAGCTGTGTCCTCATGCACCTCGATGATATAAGGGTTCCTGGTGAAAACGGGAGGCTCGTCCACATCCTCCACTGTTACCTTGACGGTGGCGTAGTCTTTGAATTGCAAACCGTGGATGAACCTTGCGTCTAAGTAGGTGTTTTTCACCTCCACTCTGAACTCATAGTCCCGCTTACTTTCGTAATCCAGTGCCTGGAGATGAAAGAGCATCAGAAGTCAAGCTGTAGACTTTTCCATAAAAACAGTCTGCCTCCAGGATTTTGAAAGGCAATTCATTGCATTTCATTTGTCTGCCTTTATCTTATTCGTACTCTAAATTCTAACTTACAAATCCAAGTGAGGAATACTGATCTGTGAGATCTTAGGGGAAAACTAAAAAGAGTTTCTGGCAAAAGACTGCTTTATATTATTCATTTCACAGGCTTAGGGTATCTGATTTTACACTACAGCTCAAAACTAAATACTGTCATATGTCTTTCTTATATGAAGAAACGTTATCAGGAGACTTTTTCTAATCTGCAACGGTATTATTCCATCATTCTGTTGAAGTTAAACATACATATTAGGGGAAGATAGAAAAGACAGCTCAAATTTAAATGGAAACGTACTAAAACTTGAAGAGTCACGAGGAAGGTTAAGATTTGAAAGAAATAACAGTAGCAAGTGAAAAATGTGGGCATGAGCTGGTATTTCATTCAAAAGTGTTTCAATCTTGTGGGGTTTTAAAACCATATTTTACATACAGGTGTCAAAATGAATTTCCCACTACTCATTATTAGTCCATTATTCCACATTCGATGTATTAGTGTGAAATATAATCCATTTGAAGCGTTTCGTTGAAGCACTTTGGCGTTTCTTGATGACAGGAAGACTTGTCACTGCAGCTGCGTGGAAACATGTCACTTGTCACAATAAGTGTTTTGTCTGATTGCACAGCCATCATCAATCAAGTAATAGTTACATGACTGACAACAGTGGCTCAGTTTGCTGCGGGTTGAAGACTACAAAGCGGGGAGCTGTAAGGTAGATGAAATAAGACTAAAAGCACATAAAAGGAAAAGAAAATAAGGAAGTAAGCTACCTTTTTGATTATTATGACTCCCTCCTGTGTGGTCTGGTCAGTGATGATGTTGAATATATCATGGCCACCCACAATGCTGTACTCCATCTCGGCATTCTGGTCGACATCGGGGTCGTCCGCCTTGATGCGACCAATAGCACCTCCGATCTCCGTGGACTCCACCGCGGTCACGCGAAAGGAATCTGCGAAGTTGACAGCGAATGAAACAAACTCATTACAGACTCGTTTGTGCGCCTACGCGGGTGTATAATCTGTCCTCCCTCGAGAGGTTTGTGACAAAAATTCAGCCGTGTGGAAAGAGTCCATCACGAATCAATACAACATAGGGAGCAACGGCCTCTCACGGTTAGCAAAGCGTGGCGGGCTGTCGTTCACGTCGGTCAGGGTGATGCTGACTGTGGTGGTTCCTGAAAGGCCGCCCATCTGTCCGGCCATGTCTTTAGCCTGGATCACAACCTGGTAGTGTTCCTTGACTTCTCTGTCCATGCCGGGAAGTGCTGTCTTGATGGTGCCTGCAAGTAAAATAACATTGTTTCTACCACTTTTGCCAGTTTGAAGGGAAAACTTCATTTTGGGAAAATTGATTTGCTGAAATTTAGTTAAGATTAAGATCAATTCCGTGTCTGTGCTCAACCATGTCTCCTAGCAAATTGCATTTATATTCTTCTAATTTGGTTTGCCAATTGCATTTTGAAGGTAAATTAAATTTCTTCCTGGATTACATTCCCTGGCAAGGTTCTTCTAGTGTCAGAAATGCTACATGTATGTAAAGCATGCCAGTTGTAGGAGGTGGTTGGGATGGATGGGTAAGGAAAGTTCAGGATTTTGGAAACATTTTTTGAGTCCTGCGTGTGGTAAGGTACAAACAGCAAAGGCTCTTCCATTAAGGTTACGAAACCAGCAATTTCAAGCTGGAAGACTGGACTCACTGTCTGAGCTGTATGTCAAACCACATTGCCCTTTTCTTTTCTCCATGTCTCATAAGACAGTTTGCAGTTGTTGGAATGGGCCTTTGACAGAGAAAGGCTATTCGTGTGCCAGAATGTGACAGAACCACGTACTCTGTGCTGAACGGCCAGAGATGAAACTGACATTGATCATCTCATCTGCCTCTTAGTAAGACAGCAAATAAGAACAGTTCCCAAAATGTCAGATGTTACGTAAATCTCATCTCCGACATGCCGTACATAAATAATGTGAATAATGGCTGGAAAAGAAAAGCCTTTTATGTTTTTATGAGTCACAGATGAATCATTAAGTGTGTTTTTACATACAAACTGTACAAAGAAAGATGTTCATTGAAATTATACAACCGAAAGCACCACAAGAAGCCGTCTTGAAGCACGATGTTGAAACGAGATTTATCACAAAAACATAGAAGATCGAAAATGTACTCAACAAAATTAAAGCAGGTTGCACCACACAAACAATTTCTTATGTAGGACTTAATAATTACTAAATATTTACATTGAGGAATCTCTAGGTATAATGCCTTTGTGACAACCAAACCAATTTACCTGCTGCAACAATAAAAACGTAACATATGGCTCGAGGGGAGCGACATGAGGCGCTCACTGAGAACTGACAGCATATTCAGGCAATACATGACCTGCTACACCCACTTGATATTTCTGAAGATGTCGACATGTAAGCCCATCATTGATTCAGGCACAACCTAATAAGGTGGATTACAGAACTCCTGTCAGCTGCAATTGACCACCACATTGACTGTAAAGGTGCAGAACCATTGTTCATAAAGGAGATTCATGTGATGAAATAAAGTACTTTGCATGATTGACTCCAAAAAGAAAATATGGCAATTAATAGCAAAGAAAAAGATGTGAAAATTCTGCCTGCTGCTGTCCAACATCCCGATGTAAGTGAGGTCAAGCCAATTAACCAAACATATCTAAAAAGACCTTGGTGTAACACTATCTAAAAAAATGTTCATGTAAAAATAAATGAATAGAATTTCTAAAAATATTTTGTTGGATTTGTAGTTTATTGGGCAGTAAGAAGAGGTAGCAATGCTCACCTTATTTTCACTTCTTTGGTAAACCCAGTGTATCCTTTATTCCAGTGAACCTCTATAAACCTACCTATTATTTTTCCAGCTGAAAGGAGTCACTCCCCTTATTAGCAAAGAACATTCATGGCGGGAGACAGCTACTGAAAAAATGACACCAATAACGAGCCAGTGATTTCAAGCGTGTATTTTCAACACGTATTTTATATAAAGATATAAATAAAAAATAAATCAGGCAGGAGAATATACGAGATGTAAAAAAGTTATCTACAGTTAATGTTGTGACAAATAAAAAGATGTTGTAATATAATTCTAAATTTAATATACATTTAACACATTTATACATAGTAGGAACAGTAAAAAAAAGTGCTATGTTTGATTAAGATTTGATTCATTTAACAGCACTTATTGTAATTCATTAGCCTGCATTTCAGTTCTTTTTAGTGTCCACCCAAGTGGCTTAAGGTCTTCTTGCAGGGTCACGGTGTGAAGGTTGACTTTAATCTTTTTTTTTTAACCTCTTTTTATTTTTCTTTCTAAGCTTGTAATTCCAGAGTCTCTTGTTCACCTTAATGTGGCTTGGCCCTATAAAGCCAACACCTCCGTGCCTCTGTGTCCTCCATTACAGCTCCTCTCTTCAACGGACGTCTGACTGACGGGGGAGCAGCTGATGGGTCAGAAGGAGACACTTCTTTTGGAGGTGCTCGTGGAGGCCTGCTAACCCCAATGGCAGGATTATTTTGTGGGTTGGCGCCTTGACTGGATGACTGGATTACAGACACATGGGCTGATTGACAGGCTGGTGGTCTGGCTGTCTTATGGTGGTTGACTGGCTGGAGGGACGGTGTCTGACAGTTCTCAGCCTCATGGTCTTCATAACATCATGACTGGGTTTACCACAAACATCAATACCTTTAATTGCAAATGCAGCCCAGTGATGAATAAAGTCGCACTTCAACTGGGAAAGTGTCTTGACTTTGAGAAGTCCTCTGTTGCCTCCATTTCTTCCTCACCTCTCACACTTCCCCAACTTCATTTTTTTTTTTCAATGAGTGTTTATCATGTGCCATTTCTCAAACTTCCTCCCGCTGGAGATGCTGTTATTGAACTTGAAGTTGAGTGGTGATATATTTTCCTCCACCAGACTTATCAGTGCATCAAAGTGTTGGTGTGTGTGTTTTTTTTTTCTCTTTTTTTTTCTTGTGATGCCTGTCCTCTAGTCTCTCACCCTTAAATATCAAAAACCACAAGCATTATCGCCACCTTGGAGAGTATATCATTACAGATCCAAGGCTAATGGGTAGTTAAACTATACACAGCAACAAGCAAACTTTTTCAAGATATATGCGTGGGTGCGCCTTCACTAAAATACCTCAAATGGTTATCATAACAAGTGTGATTTATGCTACTGAAAATATTGTGACACTCTTTTGTTGCAATAAAAAATACTCATCTAAACTGCCACAGCACTACTTTAGCTACGTGTGATGTTTTAACAGTCTCACTTCACACTGCGGAAATTAAATCAGATGATCTCAACAATGATGATAAACATTGACCCATACACATCCATATCCGAAGATTTTATTTTTTTATAAGCAAAGCATAACAGCACTTACCTTTAAGAGCAAATGGTGAGGTGATTCTTGCAAACATTTGTCAGTCGACCTTTTGCTGAACCACAACGCTCCTTACTTCCTTGTTTAGGTTAGAAAATGCTTTCCGAATCTAATAACTCATTACTTCGAAACTAGCCAGTATTTACCTCAAACTTATGAACAACATTATGCACAAACTTAGTGAAGGAAATATGAACCGCTGGTGCAACCGTATTTAAATTTGAAGTCTTTGAATTTTGTACGATTGGCAGCAGTGGCAGCAGCAAAGTCATCCTTATTCTGCTTGTTAAACTCTCAGAAACAAACTGAACCCAACCGAGCGGTGCAGGAGGTCTGTTTACAGACTTGCATAACATTAGAAACTGCATCTAAGAGACCCTGCTGGGATTGACTTACCATTTTCAGAATCCACAGAGAAATAGGGTTGTCCCTGTAGAATGCTATATACAAGCTTGGCACTGTTCCCATACGTTTGATCATCAGCGTCAGTGGCGGTTACAGTGGCAACAGATGTACCTGCAAAAAAGAACACGCAATGTCAAGTTTAATGCACTGGTACAGCACGATAAGGCTCGATCAAGTGACTGATTCAACACACTTTCATTTACTTTCAGCTCATATTAGGCGTAAACCGCACAGTACTTTTCAGCAACGCAGTGAGTCATACTGAACACTCTCCAGTGACGAATTGTCATGTGAAATAACAGGCCTCTGAACAAAAATCTCATCGGTGACTGCGAAATGGAAGGGAGGTCTCAGTAAAATCAATTGGCAACATAGCATTAGATGTCATTTCTTCCCTGTTGAAAGAAACATCAAAGGTAGTTACTGGTGCTGGTTAAATTGTGAAACAGTAGTGAGCTTTTAGACTGAATCTCTTCAAGCATTTGAGTCAAAATGACTGATTTGATTAAACCTTGGTTTACTAGGTATGGTACCACAGATGTGGGACAGATTAAAGGAAAACCTGAACCTTCACAGAGAGGGTCTGGTGGGTCTGTTATTCTATGGGGGACATTTTACTGATATGATTTGTGCCCACTTTTGTCAGTCAATCCAAAGTTGTTGTGAGTGATCATCAATATCCTCTGATGAAACATTTCTATCCTGAAGGGAAGGGTCTCTTCCAGGATGACAATGCCCCACTAAATGGTTCAGTGAAAATGATGTGAGTCATACGCTGCTGCCACATCTTAGCCCAACTGAACAGCTATGGGAGATTGTTAGACAGCGCCCACCACCACCATCATCAAAACACCAAAAGAGGGAATATATTTTGGAGGAACGGTGTTCATCCGTCCAAGAGAGTTCAGAGACTTGGAGAATCAATGCCAAGGAGCCCTGATGCCATTCTGGAGGCACATGGTGGTCCAACGTGGTGACTCACTGAGACATTTTATGTTGGTTCTTCCTTTCATTTATCATCCATCTGTGTATACCGGGCTGTGGTAAGCCTGAAAAGCTTAAAAACCAAAGCCTTTTCACAAACCATTACACATCTTCATGCTGAAACGCCCTAACTGTGTCATGAAGTCATGAAGTCATGAATTTTTCAATGTGCAAATATCATAGTGTTTTTAGTTGGATTGGGAATGTCTTTGCAGACTGCTGTAAAAGCAAACAGGAGGCTTTTCTTATTCAACATGAATCTGTTCTCAAGCTCATATCACCAGCGCTGCCTTTAGCTTAGCAAGGTCATATTACTGATGCATTTTTTTTTCTGACCTCTGTTGTCAGACCAAGAGGTGTGGCAACAGTAGGTGAATACTGACAAGCTACTACTGAGGAGCAGGAATACAATTACTGTGCTGATGGACACTGCCTCCTCTACATCCAGCTGAGATTAGACCCAGCAGCCTAGC
>JAOXYL010000055.1:17385783-17398915 GCA_028564955.1 Terapon puta
ACAGCTCCGGGTCTTTCAGATACCCTGTCATTGAGTCACTTCTGTACTAAGTCCCGCATAATCCACCCGAGCGTTTCAATAACGCCAAATTGCAAATACTGTCCTTGGCATTCAGGAGACCTCTGCCGTGTCCTGTTTGGGTCTGACTGTCTCCGTGCATACTAATGAACCCTTGAACATCTGTCCCACTTAGTCCCAGCACTGATAGCATAAAAGGGAGCTGCTGATTTTTCATGGCTGGCTGGCTTGATTAACCAGTGTGTTCAGTCTGAACATATAAGGCAGTTTATTAGTCCGTAGACGAGTGCAGATGACCCTGACCCACCTTTTGCCCGTATCCATGCTGCTGAGAAATCTAAGAAAGGTGCTTTATGAATTCTAAACAGGGCATTGTTATTTGTCATATAGACAATTGGGTGTTGATTCACCCTCGATTGCTCCTGTGTATTCATTTGTGGTTGCATAATTGCGGATTGATTTCAAGTTGCATGCATTATTTTCATAAGCAGTGTTTATATTCATTCCAATTGGCTTATTTATATTACTTGAATGGGATGAAGTGGAGTGCAATGAAGCAAATCCTTAATTGGAAAGACTGTGACAATCTAAACTTTCAATATTTCTGCTGCCTATTAAAAATGGCAAATGGCATTACTTGTTATGCATGCCCAGTGAGCCTGACCAAACAAATAACAATCACGAAAAATAACTTTGAAGAACTGAACGCAGCATCACAATAAGCCAGTCCGGCTGAACGATGAAGAGCATCGACGCTGTTCAGTGGTTTTCTACATTGCTTGCCTTTTTTCAAAATGATATTGACTATAACATTCAGCATAATTCGGTTACAAAAATGAAGTATAGCCGCTTGTGTTTTACTGTAACAGTATGATCTATGAAAAGAAACAGCAAAAAGTCTAATACAGTTAGGAAGAATCAAAGGACACTTCTTCATTAAAGAGCCCAGTAAAACAGAGAAAAATCAGCAAATCTTTACTTAAACTCAAACTTGTCATTACTTAAATGGTTAATCAAGTATGAAAATTGTAGCCAATTAATTTTTTTTAATTGCTCTAGAGTAAAACAAACTATCACTTACCAACTTCAGACATTTCTGGAACGGTGGCCAGGTAGATTTCCTTTGCAAACTTTGGCGCGTTGTCGTTGATGTCGTGAATTTTTATATTAAATTCGGTGTCGGGCTCCAGCTCCGCGTTGGTGATTCTGTCCAGCACCTTCGCGTGGAGAGTGTACATCGCTTTCTCCTCCCTGTCCAGCCTCTTGGTGGCATGAATATCCCCCGACTTCTCGTCAATCAGGAATAAGGTGCCTGCCCCGTCTCCAGCCAGGACGTACTTCACGCTGCCATCACCTTTGTCCATGTTGGAGTGCAGCTGGAAATGAGAAAGATGTATTTTATTTATAAAGACATGTTGTTTTGAGTCTCAATGTGGGGCATTGCACAATCATGCACTTCAGGCTGACATGAAAATGCAGTGTATTTTCACCAATGGCAACAATGCATAACTCTTTAAAGTTAAATTATACAAAGGAAAAAAAAGAGACTAAAAATATCTCATCATCATAATCATTGCCCTCCACTCACTCCCACCATCCTCGCTAACATCAACTCTGTTTACAATGCGAGGTGCTATT
Organism: Terapon puta; assembly: GCA_028564955.1. Taxonomy (NCBI): domain Eukaryota; kingdom Metazoa; phylum Chordata; class Actinopteri; order Centrarchiformes; family Terapontidae; genus Terapon; species Terapon puta. The sequence goes on from JAOXYL010000055.1 coordinate 17,387,440, forward strand.
TGTGATTATGGCTAATTTGAACAATACACATAAAATAAGATAAAAAAATGTCCGTCCTGCGTCTCCCAATTTAGACTTATTCCCCCGGCTCCTTTGTCTGTAGACATTACTGAGAAATGTGCTTTCTCCCCACATCTCCCATTTTAGCTTCACGCCCCCGTTGCCAATTCTCTCTCTCTCTCTCCCTTTTTTTCTGAATTGTAAACTATTACAGGCACTATTACTAGGTAATGTTAATGAAATTTTAACCCAGGTTGGCCAGTTTTGCTCTTTTTTGCCATTTTATTTTTCCTGAGAAAGTTCCATTAGAGTGGCACCTCTAAGGATCAATGATGCTTTAAAGGAGAAAAAAAGCCCTCTGAGTCAAATTAGGATATGAAAATATAATTGACTTGACTTGACTGGCCTTGTGTTTTGCTCCAGATATTTGTAATATCCAATTACAAAACTTCATCACCAATATCCATGTACAAAATTTCATTAACACAGAGTATCAAGTTATTTTTAATGTCCAAACTTGACACCTTATGTCCTCACTGACTCCCAAAACTGAGGTATGTTTGTGTTTTACAGCCTCCAAGTTCAGTCATTGAACATGGAGTAAATAAAGGAGATCAATACATTAAATATACTGTTCATATAGACTCCATCTGCACTCACAGGGAAATGTAGGTGTATAAAAACTGTGTGAAACCGTGGAATAATGGTGTAAACCCACTGAGGAATTTGTGATTCAGTCCCTGAACGCCGCCTTGGCACCCACAGTGTCAAGTGTCACACACCCCATTAGTTCAGATCAAATTAATCTTAGATTTTTCTTCCAAATTGCGCCTTTGAAAAATGACAAAAACCTGACCTACAGCAACAATTGCTAAAATTAGTCACCTCTGACCTATCCGTCACCTTGAGGCAGCTCCGAGTGTCATGGAGGAGTAATGGTGGCGTGCTGTGACAGACACTTGATTCAAGCTCATTACTGTACTGGATCTGTCAGCAGATATATTTAGAGCTCTATCTCATGGGTTCACATTTTAAATGACACGTAGTTAGGGACACAGAATGTACGTCAGTAACTCATTAATATTAATGTCGGCATGCTGTGAGGAAACTAATTATTTTTTCCCGCAGTTGGAAGAGTGGTGTCAACAGTACAACTTTGAATGGAAATCAGAAATGTATTGCGGGAGTGCTAGCCGTTCTCAGGCAGAATTAAAAATTGGGGACGCGTATGAAAACAAGATGCTGTCAAGTTCAAATGAACAATATGCGCAGTATTTGGCGTTGGGTTTGAAAATATTTTCATGCAGATGAACTCCATTATCCGAAGTCTATTAAAGAGGGATATCACTCAGGTTGAATTTCCACATATATTTGTGTTCTGGGACATCTACTCATTGTTTGTGAATATGAATTCTCTCCTGAGCTGAACACCAGTGAAGCAAGGATTTATGACGTGTTATGGATGCGAAGGCTGCTGCTGCTATTGACTATGAATGACAGGCTAATTTTGGCACGCAGGAGAGTGTTTGTATGAATTTTTTGCATTCAAATGGGATTCATATCTCTGACATGCGCATTAACTTCTCTTGTGAAGAAGGAAAAAAAAAAGCGCCTTATGTAGTGTCTCCTTTGCTCTACTTAGAAATGCATGGTCTGTGTAGTGATATATTGGCTGTAGGAGACATTAGCACATGCTCGCTAAGCAAAGCTGAACTCCCCTCTAACATAAGAAGAAAATATGCCATTACTGATACTCAGAACTGTTCGCATTCAACACACTGCTCTGCTTCCAGTCTAATAATTAGTCTTGTAGAGTTAAATGATTAGCCCAATACAATTTCAGACCACAAGAATTGCATTTTCTCCAAATCTTTTGATTGTATTCTCCGCCAGTGTTCATCTGATTATTACCACATTTCCAGTCTTGGTTGTTAATCCACTTAAAAAGGAAACTGAGAAGCAAAAACAACAAACGGGCGAGCCATCAAAGGAGCCTGTACCCTATACAGCCGAGCTGTCTACATGATAATAGGAGTTTTACTGTCTTCGCAGGGCCTTGTGGTATGTATTTTACATATTTCCCTTAGTCGGCATGGGAGCAGGCGAGCCCTCATCTCATGCACTCCTGCTAATTATTGAAAGTCTGCATAACGTCAGCTTCCTAATCGTATGGGTAAACACATCTTCTCCCCATGGTCATATAGATTTCTTACTGAGTGGTAGAGAAAATAAGGAGGGCTTTTGCAGAAGTAAGCAACGTTATACCGAGATATTATGAGGTGATCTAAAAATAATGGCGCTCCTGTACTATGTGTAAATCAGCGAGAAACACTGGCAGCAGTTTATAATTCTGCAGGGATGTCCCATAGAAACCATGCAGCTTGAATGTATTCAGTGTGGGGACTTGGAAGTAGAGAAACTGCACATATTTTTATTGATATATACCAGAGGTGAGTTTTTAAACATCAAAGTGCATTAAACTCTGCACCTAACACGCACTGTACACATATTGTATCTACGTACGGCGAGGAGAAAAAAAAAAAAAAGCTGCTGATACTCTTGACAAAGTGTGGCACAAAGTGTTTTCACATAGCCGTAACAAAATCAAATGTTAGCACTACCACACTATATTTGCAGGGATTTAGTGGCTCTTCTTTCAAGGCCGCGCTGCACAAACACAGCCTTTTCAAGGCCTTACAACAGAAGCACAGAAGAGAGCCTTGATGAGTTAAATCGCCTTGCACAAACACTGAGGAATTGTCAGTAAAGCAGCAAAATCATTGGCAATTCTTGTCAGGTCTCTGGTAAGCATGGCTCGGTGCTGCAAAGAGGAGATAGCAAAATAGAGCGCAGAACGGATACAGAATAATTAGTCTTCCTCACTCTCCCTCTGTCTCTTAAGACGTGGGGAAAAATTCATTGCTATTGGACCGCTGCACTATAATGTATGTTGCGCAGGTTAAAGTCACAGCTTACGGTATCTGTAGCGGGCTCTATGTTTTTCATTCCTCATAAAAATTTGCGAAATTCATGCGGAAATGCATCGAGCAAGGCCTCGCAAAAGCTCAGGGATACTTATTGGCAAAATATTACCACAACAAAGTGAGCTACCTTGAATATTCTAATTTAGGGCAGCGTGTTTTTTTTTTTTTTTTTTTTTCTTTTACAAGGCAAGACAATACGATGCAGCGGGATTTTAATAGGATTCTGCTCACTTCAAACACACCACTCAAATGCTCCTGAATCCAAAGTTTGTGGTTGTATTGCTCAGCATTGCAAGTGCTCACACTTCACAGCCCTGCTTAAGAAGTAGGGCACCACAGCTGCACACAGTGAGTGCTCACACTCATTAATGGCCCCGTGAAAGTCAGTTAAAATGAGATTTGAGGGCTTTTTACGCCCGATGCACCAACAGCTACAGCGTAGTACATTTAGAGCGATAAAATATCCTTATGTTACTCTTTCATTGTTGACTTCTGCTGCTATGCTAAGGAAGTGCCTGCAGCCTTATATTTGCTGAAGCAGTTCTTTTCCTATTTTTTTTTCCTATCAGGTGTCACTCCACCAGCGTGCAAGCTTCAAAGCAGCACGTCTTTTCAATCCCTTCGCTAGCAACATAAGACTATTTATCGCTGTCGCACTAGTGCACTACTTCCTTTTTTTTTTTTTTTTGTAGTTAAGCAGCAAGCTCTGCAAGACTGTGACTGTTCTTTACATCGAATTTGATTGCCGTAATCAAGAAATCAACCTCAAGTGACAGTTAGTGAGCGTGTGTGGGTTGATTGGAGAGGTTTGATTGAATGTGAAATAAACAAGGTCTCCCACAGTGCATTGCAAAGGCCATTAACTGATCTTTATGAGGAAGACCATCAAGGCTTTGATGGCTTTGCGCTGGGCATGAAAGTGCTTTTTGCATTCGGTCGTGGTTCTCCATCTCTTTTTCTCTCTCTCTCTCCACCTATATCCCTCTCTCTCTACCACTCTTATCTATTTGTCTAGCTGCGTGCCTTTCTCTCCGTCTTTCCATGCCTCTCTCCATTGTTCCCCCTCTCTTTTTAAATCTATTCGCCTGCCTGTCTCTCCTCTGTGTGCCTTTTTATCTGTCTGTCTGTCCTTTTTCTATCATGTTGTCTGTCTGTCTGTCTGTTGCTAAATCTACTGCATCATCAGCTATCGATTATTTCCATTTATCGACCGATCACTTTGTCGACAAATTCTCCAGCTGCCTTTCCATCACTATTTATCACTTTTCTTGAAAAATGATTTATCGATTAATCCGAATATTTACAAATGAACTGGTTGCAGCTCTGCTTCTCTTCTATCCATCTCCCCACCCCATTGCCCTTCTATTTTTTTCCGCCCATGCTTCAGCCTACTCTCTTCCTCCCTCGCCATCACGGTCTGTCTCTCTATCTGAAACTCCAAAGTTAAACTGATGGAATTAGTGATCTGGATCGCCGCAGCTTCCTCTGTAAAGCAGAGTGTCAGTGCGTGGCTGCCCCATTTCTCTCCCCCACCCCTCCCCCCCTTTTGGTAATTTATTACAGCCTCGTGTTTTTCTGACAGTTTAATAGTGAATGATATTGGACACAGGAAGAGTGTGGAACTGGTGAATGCGATTGCTGTCACGCCGCAGAAGTTGGGTGCCAGAAAGCATCAAAGAGTCAGGAAGAAAGCCACGTCGCACCAGCCGCTGGCATATGAAGGGATGGCCCCATTTATAGTTAGCATTTGCTTTGCTGCTTCATCACATAACACAACAAGGTGAATTTCATTGGCCTTCTTGATTGATATGTTTTCTTCTTCCTGCTCCTTCTCTCGCGTTTCCATTTATTTTTCGCTGTTCCCTTTCTCTTCGCCACATCAGGATGATGGTTTCTGCAAAAGAAGTTGTCATATTCCCCTACTCAACCGCGCACAAGACACTTGTTTACTCCGGAGAATGAGGTGTGTGATGAAAGCCAGCTTCCTCTGAGAAAATTGGCTGTCGACAGTCACCTCATTTCCCTCCCTCGAGTTGATAACTGCAGCGTTCCCCATCACACCTGTCTTTATAGTGCGAGCACGGGTGAGCTGACAAGAACCTCTCTGATCTGGGTGGGTGGGGAGGAGGAGCATTGTCCCGAAACTCTCTCTTTTTTTTTGTGAACCTTCCGAGGAACAGTGTCTTGCAAGAGCTGGTTTTTGAATTTGGTCTTAAACCGCTTTCCATTCACCGGAGACTGATTTAGGTCTCCTTGATTCAAGCCTTGAACTGATATTTGTAACTGAATTTCTATATCGTCTTTGTTTCCGCTTTCAGAATCAGCAGATTAATGTTTTTGTCAAACATCTATACAGAGTAAAGAAAAACTCCAGTAAATACATGTTTGTCAGGGTTTCATGGTGAGGCCTTCAATGTGGACTAGTTGTAATTCTGTCTCACAATGTGTATTGGTCAAAGGTCTTTATGGAATAGAACATTTTTATTTATTTTATGGCCCTGGGTTTTAATGGCGTCCGCCAACAGGAAGCTCCAACTCAGTTGGCTCATGAGTCATGTACCGTTGGCATTGTTAGCTTATCTGAGCAGCAATTATGAAGCCTGTCTAACAAAACATTAATATTCACTGCTATAAAAGCCACACTTTGTTTTATGTGTCAGCCTTATTACATTGATTAACACAGAGAAATGAGTGGAATTTGACTTTAGATGCGACTGTACCGAACACTGTGTGCTGCAAAAGTGCTGTTTTTAAAAGAAGTGGAAGACTCAAAGCAAAGAGAGCTCTGTGTGTGTGTGTGTGTGTGTGTGTGTGTGTGTGTACTCGCTGTGTATCTGATAGCTCCAGTTAACTGTGCCGGTAACAGCCAGATTCCTGGCAGCCCATTCGTCTTCAGCCAATTACATCAAACACTGCTTCAACAAGCTAAACCTTCTATAATTAGTCTGCAGACATTGTGTTTGGACATGTTACCTTGCCGACATATTGATGGTCATTTCCTGTGTATTCCTCGAGCAGAAAGAATTGATTCCACATCCATCCGCGTTTGGACCGCTGGAGAACCTTCCCATCACTCTCTGGCATCCCAAACAGATTCCCAATATTCCCGGGCGCGAAAGGCAGGGCAGCGCTGGGCCACAGGATGGAGAGCACCAGGAGGAGCAGAACCTGATTGGTTATCATGGTATCCAATCAGCCGGGTAACGTCCTGGATGACTTCTGAATTATGGTAATGAGCTTCTGATCGGATGAACACTGGAAGGCAGTGTCATCAGAACAGACATTGTATTCCTCTCTTTGATGTCCTTTAGATCCCTGCGAAAAGAGCAAACGTTAGTGGAGAGGCAGCTTTAGGACACTCGGGCGTCTCCGTTACAACAGGCTTTAAATCCCGGCCGAGTAGGCGAACCACTGAGACAGTTTGAGGACTGCAATAGGGCAGCACTCATGTATACAAAAACCCCTTTTCTGTATGCTGCGCCTCTTGTTAAACTTCACCAGGGCAGCGGCTAATCACGCAATCAGCAAAAAGAGGTTCCTTCGATGTGCATTGTGCGAGTGAAGGAGAACTTCAGAGTTTCATAATTCAGTGGTGCAATTTGTCTGAGGTCAGCGAACTCGAAAATATATTTAAATTCGGTGTTTGCGACCTGAAAAAAAATCACACAAATGGATGCGGGAACAGCATTTTAACAGTGTTCGATCCCAATTTAGAACCCCGGGTGCGTTTTCTTTAATATAATTCAAATGATGTAATAATGAGAATGTAAAGCTGATTCAGAACAAGTAATTAGACAAAGCTTGAATGCAGTGATCGAGCAAACGACGCGAAAAGGCCACTGCGATGTAAATATATGGCCGAAAGACAAAGACAGGCAATAATCACAGCGCATTAGCAACTTAGGGAACAGGGAATCAAATAAAGTTTAATCACTGCTGCGACAACTCCCTGTCATGCCCCCCCCCTCACCCCCCTGTGTTTGAGCAGTAAAGGAGTGAGCCGCACTTCGCTAATTGTAAGTTGCATTACTGATGATACGCAAACAGTGCTTCACAGCCGGTGAGTGTGTTTGAACGGCGTCACGCGGGCGTCTCTTTCGAGCACAACGCCTCTGACGTGAGCAGAAAGGCCTCGCTGGAAAAACGCTCCATTGAAACTCTGCTTTTATTATTTTTAGGTCCCGCTTCGCACTCGTTTAGCTACGTTACAACCTGAGCGACTGTATATAGAGCTGAATTGTCTGGCTGAAGATAAGTGCGTCATTATCACTTCCTACGTCTAGTTTGTCCCACTGACTGGTACATTTTTTCCACAATATTAACTCCAGTTTGTCTGTGTGCACATTAACGATGCTTAGAGACATAGATTGTCATTCCCCTAAGATTTTATGATGTCCTTAAATCTGTGTGTCATGTTAGGGGTTGTCAAAACCAGGACATTTTTCCCCAGGTATCAGTTCGGCTTTGTGCCCGTGAAAGGTATTTCGTGTTATTGTGAGCCTTCCTCTGATACTTCACCAAGGCCGTGTCCCCACCAGGACTCATCCTGATAGGTAATTTGGGTATGCATGCATAATTTATGGTCTTTTGGAAGTTAATCCTAATAAATCTTGCCTCTCTTTCTATTAGAGCCCATTTAGTAGGCTTCCAGTATAAAGGCTAGAATACCAGAGTTATCCTGACAAGCGCCGACTCTGTACCTCAGGGAATGCTCTGTAAAGGCATATGCTAGTTTTTGCAATTTCTCCGCTTTTGTTCGCAGCTCTTAAATAAGGACCGTAATGTCAGCGGAGGAATTCACCACGAACAAATTAGTATTATGGTTCCATTGATGAGAGTGAAGTACAGAATATAAATGAATGTAATCCTTTGAATAGAGAATCAAATAACTGAGCTAATGAGATCTCAACGTAAAACATTGCTCATTCTGCTCACTCATCGTCACTCAGACGGTTTAACTCAATTGAATCGGTTTAATCAGCAATAATTTTCTAATAACACCCACGTTCAGAGTACTTTTTTTCTTGAGTCCACCAAAGTCGGCTGAGGACGGACAATGTGATCGAGGTACCAGGTCGTGGAACAACTGAACCTTTCAAAGGTCCGCGAACACGTCAAACCAGTTAATGTAAACATGAATTACAGCACCGTGTCTTTCTTTGACACCAGAGTGGAAAGTTTTGAGGTTTTAATTTAGTCAAAGTGCCGCTATAATAAGAAATGAGATGAAATATAGATAGCGTTGTAAATTGCTGATCAGTGCTACATTTTTAATGTTATTTTCTCGTGCGCGCCCGTAACGTGGCACGAGTGTGACACGTGCATTCCCGAAATCAGGAAACGCCGCCTCGCAATTAATCTAGACTGATGCTTGTGATTGCATTTTCTAATTATCATTCCAGCCTGTCCTTGAGTTTTAATAGCATTCTGGATATTAATCTTTGATGTGGCGCGCCTATTAAGCATTAGGCCAGTGTGTCTTTTCAGAATTCTTCCAAACACTCCATTAAAGGATGAGTGAGCATGCTGAATCCATGCCAGGCCCTATAGACTCAAGCTGAATTATACCAACTTATTCAGCCTATTAAATAGTGGGGTTTATTAAAAAAAAAAGTTGTTTATGATTAGATTAAGTCGTAGACAGCTTATATGGCTCGGCATTAAAAAACAGAGATGTGAGGGGACTAAATTGTTAAATATGCTTTTTAAGGGTTGTCGAGGGCTGTTATTCTTAATCTTTGCGAAGACACATTCTGGCAAGCGCTCCGCCGTGCTCCATTTCTGTAATCTGCAAAATTATACATTCTTGTTTTGCTGAATAAGAATATCTTTGATCAGATATAAACTAGCTGTTCATCGGGATGTGCTTCCTAGAAAAGCACAGCCCAGCACATTAGTCTGTATAAATTTGTACCCACATGCCTCCCAAAATTGAACATGCAGGCTTCCCCACCAACATTACACCATCCTCTGCAACTAAGCACTTTTATGGCTTCCTTGACTTTAGTAGGACAATAATTATAGGTGCAATGTGCAGCAGAAGTCTGGCTGGTAAACCTTTTCAAGAGGTCTTGCATGCATAATGAATTGATAATCCTCTATACATGGGTGGATATAAATCCCTAAACTGACCGTCTGCTCTCTACATTTCTGCAGCCTTTGGTGCAGAGCATAGTGGTGAAGATGCTGCTGGTTGCGTGGCCTCGATGCAACGCCGTGCTTTCATCTCGAACCTCCTGAATATGACACGTGTGGCAACTTACTGCAACGGCATTCATTTTCTAAATGATCTCTTGCTTAAATTGTCATTACTGCACAATATCATAGAGGCACACACACCCAGAAGCAGGCGAATAAACACACAAATACACATATTCACACACAGATGTAGAGTGTATCACGGTGGGATGACATTATTAAGCATCAATCGTCCAAAAACCACCTTCATAAATATCAACCGAAGGCTAAACTGCCCATGTTCAAACACCATTTTAATGACATCTCTCATGTTGTACTGTTCAGGAACTCAACAAGTGAGTGTGCTGATTGAGATTTATCAATAACCACACAGGTAGATTACTTTGGGAAGGCGATAAGACAAAGATGGAGAGAGGGCACCGGAGGGTTGCAAGGTCATAAAACTGATGTCATGATTAGTCTTCATTTTCAGCCGCGCCGTTCATCCAGAAACATTATTTACGACCGGTAAAATGCAGTATTTCTGTGGGGGACGAATGCCCATCGTGTGTGTGTGTGGGTGTGTGTGTGCGTTGGGCGCAAGAAACTAGTGTTATGTGATTGGCAGTTTGAGTGGCTCCAGTGATTGCCTGCTGGTATTGACAGGCCGGCACAGGGAGCGTAAATCTAGCATGAGGGGCGTCGATGCACCAAAGATCAGCAGCACCTGTGCAAACCTCCACTTGGTGGAGCCCTAGACCTTCCCAAGCCTGCCTCCACTGGCTGCAGTCTTTGGCAAACCTCAGCAAGCTTTACTCATGTTTTGAAATCCTCTAAGCAATTTTGTGATACAGTGCACACTTCCTTGTTGAAAAGCTACTCCAAAAAAGGGAGGGAGGGCCCCTCTTTCTTGAAAAGGGTATGTTGACAGTGTAAATGCAACATAAAATCCACTCCATTATTTAAGGAAATCACCGCTAATGCCGGGATGCCTTCAGAGGGGTGTATGCAAGTCAATTAAACCTTCCGTCGAGCTAAACATTTAACAACTGTGTGAAGTAAAGTCTATCCAAGGTAGCATAGCCTGAAAATAAAATACTCTCTGGAAGCAGACACAGTTGGAATATAAAAATGCTTGAACTCAATTGAAACTGACTTAAATGTCTGTATTAATTCCATTATTTTGTCGAAAAATGCCCCCGTTTCCTCCTCCCTGCCTCACCAACATTATACAGTTTTTTTTTCCTCCCTCCACATAAATATTCACGCTTAATCCTTTAAAACCAGCTGTGTGAATGCTCATGAGAGCCTCTGTGGCTGTGTGGGAGAATGGATTTCCACCTCTTTTCATTTCAATACTGAAAGGTCACTCCATATCTGACAATAATTCAGGGAGCGCGTTAGTGGCTAATTTGCACTAAACAATAATGGCCTTACATGAATGACCCGGTGCCCGTTAGTATACCATAAAATATCACTTTGGTGACCGTAAAGCTGTCGGCGTGCGAGGCGGCACACAGAGGACCAGGCGGTTAGGAAGAGGAAGAGCGAAAGAGAGAGAGAGAGAGAGGGAGAGGAAGAGAGAGTGAGGGGTGGATTAAGTTTGTGCTGTGGAGGATATGCACATGTACATACTCGGGCAGCACTGTCGGCCGCTCTCGCCGCGCCGCTCCAACACCGCGATAGACACCTCCATGTGTTTTTTTTTTCCGAGATAGGAATGGTACAGTGCCTCTCCATCAAATCTGCCCGGAGCACATCACAAGTATGATTTGCCCTCACTGCCTCTCAGCAGACAAATATGTCAGCACACACGCGAGGACACACAGGGAGCTTGCAATGGACACTTGCACAGATGCACACACACATACTGACATTGATAGATACTGCACGTAGACAGAGACATGCATCTTCATATGTACGTAAGCTGTACGTGAACCCACTGGTGCACCGCACATAGTCGGTATAATATTTAATTGGATGAAGCACCCTAGTTAGAGTGATGAAGTTAATGCTAGTCTTTATAAAATCACAATATGAACCAAGACAGTAATGCCCACCTTAAAGTTACATATGCAGTCATTCACTGTGTGACAGGTGTCATGGGCTGACTATTTAATTAACTATTTAAAGGGAATAAATGTGCTAAAAACACATGCTTGTGCAATTTGATTTCATTATTATGATAAAGTTCCATTTATATATTTATATTTATACATATGTACATACATGTATATTGAGAATTTCCTCTCATCACAGTTTCATTCATTTCATTTTCAGGCACACGGTGTACATGAATAAATTATGAGGATACA
>JAOXYL010000055.1:17405612-17416429 GCA_028564955.1 Terapon puta
TACTTCCTTATGTATACCTGTGTATACCTTTTTCAGAGGCTATATTTTTACTCAACAGGCTTATACATGAAAGTGATTCTTAAGGAGTTTTCTTTCTGCTGGAGCTGAGCCTAGAGTTTCCATTTTCACTTTGTTGATTGTAGAGTTGTTCTCTTCATGATTACAGGAATTACGATTCGTACTTATTGTGATTTGACATATGGCGTCAGTTCAAACAGTCGTTCTGGTTCTTTTGTTTTTGTACATGTCAAATTTCAAAGGTATCTGATTGACGGCCCTCCCAGGTGTGCTGTCTAATTTTACAGATAACTGATCGATATTTGTAGGTGTAGCTGATAAAGCAGAGCCTACGGTGAGTGTTTGTGAGCAGCATTTATTGTGCTCCTGCAGTTCAAGTTGTTCCTGTGGAGGCGGTTGCACAATAAATAGATGAGAGGGACTTGGTGACGAATGCTGGCGGACGCCCGCCTTCCTCCAGTCAACCGGTCCACGGAGTGTTTCGCCAGTTCTTTATTGGCCCTTTGCCCTCTTTCATAATTGAATTGTTCTGCCGGTTGGGCGGGGGATCTCCTGGGACGAACGGTAAACAGTTGTGTTATTCTTTTCCAACACCATTTAATTTAATGTGCTTTGTAATCATTCTTTCGATCTTTACACATCTTGGAAGACGCCTTCGCGGTGAGTCCACTCCAGACCATTCTCCCTACCAAAATGGACTCCGAGTACTGCTTTTAACGGGAACAAGGTGATTTGATTGGTCGTGACTGATATTAGCCCCGGCATCACCTAGCAGTAATGTATTCCCCCTCACTGTATCCAGCTACACCACACACCTCTTGACTGCACTCCAAGCTGCGAGCTGTGCACCGGTGATCCTTGAAAATAAACCCCCAAGAGAGACTCAGGCTCCATTAAGACTACAAGCAAAACGGTGTAAAATTCTGATAATCATTTTTTTCACCGGCCTGTTGTTTGTTCACCTGTTGCAGCTAAAGTCTGCAGAAGGAGAGGTTATCTTTACCCATCAGGCCGATGTAACAGAACGGAGGCTTATTGCAAAGATGACAGTTCGTTCACGCACTTCAGAAAACCAGACGCTCACATAACACACAAGCTGCAAATCATAATTGAACATGAAGGCCTGAGGGGTAAACTCAGAAAGAAATAAAGGCCCAGCCATCTCAGCGGAGAGCCTCAAGTGCCCCTAAAGGTTTTTATCACCAATCAGTCGGCGGTGGAGATGGTGACTTACATTGCCGCGTGTTATCTGAACGTCTGAACAAGCAGTAAAGTCACTGTTACAAACCGACACCTTTATGTTCCTGGAGGTCTCACGGTGGCTGCTTCACTCTCTTCCCCCGTAATCTCCATGAATAACACGCCAAGTGCACCAACACATATGGAGATAGATAGGCCTACATGCAACACGCTGTGTTGTTTACAGCGCCTCGTTTGTAACTGGGTAGCGAACACCAGGAAATCTTAGGTTTCACAAACAGCCTCGGACGATACACATAGGTTGAATCTCAACAACTTTGTTTCAGCTTACCTCTTTATCACCACACCAACCTTCATTCAGATTTTAACCTAATTATTTTACTGTTTTAAAGTGAATATATCTGCGAGCTCTGTATTTTTTGTTTTCATTTTAGTATTATTCCTAATTTGAATGACTTTGCATTATTCAAGTCATGTCCAAAATTATCTTTTCTTTTAATATTTCAATATTAATTATAATTGTCTTACAGTTTTTCAAAGTGGGTCTCACATATTAGGGCATGTGGCCTGTATAGTGTAATGTAATCCAGTATAATTTTTGATACCCAAGAGAAACCTTTAACCTCCAGTGCTATAATTTACTATAATGTGTTTCTTATGTTACAAATCAAGTATGTTATGTACTCAGGCGATTACAGAGATCAATGATGTTTTAACCTGCAATCGTAAATCAAAGATTAGATATTATATATAGTTGAACAATTTAACATGACTATTATTGGCATTATTATCATAGTTGTAATATAAAACAAGGGCAGGGTAAAGCTCAGAGGTGCTACTCTGCTTGGATTGTGTTTAAATGGGAAAAGATGCTGTAAACACCGGTTGGATTATATCGTACATCCCACGTAGGCCGAGAAAACACCTGGATCTCCAAGACGGGTCACAAGATGTTGCTCGGGAGGGCACTGATCCAGGCACGTTCCTGGATCAGTGCTGGAAAGTGGATGGATGCACAAGATCAATAGCTCTCTAACACATTTCACCCAACAGTGAACATCACGTGTTTTATATACTTTATTTCACTGGAGATATGTTCTTTCTCTTGTTGGCGTCTGATTCTACACTGAAGATTCATCATGATAAACATGAATAAACAGCATTTTATTTTGGAATTTTTTCATAGGATTATTATATATATTATTGGCCGAGCATATTAAATAAGCAAGAAATTTACATAATTCCATTCTCATCAATTATTGTCATAATTAGAATATTCATATATTAAATTAATATTATAATTTATTTATTAAGGTTATGGCTGATATGATAATGATGCTAATAGTTTTTGTCATAATACTGAAATAACAACAGTGTCTAAGGTGATTAAACTTTCAGAGAGCAGCCGTGCACTGAGAGCTGTAGCTGTTGTAAAGACAGGTGATTGATGATTGACAGCTGTCGAAATGTTGTTGTAATTTGGCCTTTTTGGACTAAAGCTGCACTTCACAGACACTCAACTGTGAGACTATTACATACTATTAATATAAGATTAAAAGGTAGACATGCACTTACTTCAGGGGCAAAGTAAGTAACATTTCAGTGCACATCTTAGTGAGCAAGCACCATTGTTTCTGACAAGAAGCACACATGAACCAAAAATGGATTTGTTGTGATCTTTGCCATGATCTTTCTTTAACTTCACTTCAAAAAGCGCAACTTGTAAATCCCTCTCACGTACCTCGATGCGGAGTATCATTGCATCAATATTGACGTTCTCCTCGGGGCACAAAACGGCAATCAGAGCAACCTTGTCTTCATCTCTGGTCATTTTGCTCTCCATTGTCAGGTTGTCTTCAGAAAGAGGATAACATCAAGCAAAACGGCTGAGATCAGCCAGCCAAATGGAAATAGTCAGTAACTGTGATATTTGAGATGTGTCTAAATGTAGGCATTTGTATTGTCCTCGCAGGTGAGTGATAGCCTGCTCTTCTCGGAGAACACCCGGGGGAAATGTTGTCACCCGAGAGTTACAGTCGGTGACACTGAAATGTGGTTTGAATAATATGTGCAGTCTTACTCCAGCTTCTTTAGGACTTTTGTGTGTGTGTGTGTGTGTTTGTTTTTTCCTCCGAGAAAAGGGCCGAGATCCTTAAATGTCAATGTATGCGCAGTATGGATAAACAGAGCTGTCGTGTTCAAGTTGAACAAGCTCGCAGAGTTTAATTCAGCTCATCGGTATATCCGCTAAATCCACCACCCTTCTTTCCCTGTTGTTGGAGCGTTGACCAATGCAAACCATTAAAATGATTCAGGAAAGAAATCTGCGCCTGCTTATGATGACTTGTGTGTTTTTTTTAATCTTTTTTTGGTCTCTACGTAATATGGGGGACATTTGAGTTCTCCCCTTTGTTTCCTTCCTGCTTTGGGCGACCCACATATGCTTTTATTTGTTATTATTCATCTCGTGGATTTTATGTTATATAACTTCTTTTTGCACTGTACGCATTGGACAAGCTGTGTGCAGCACATGTGGTGGGTGGCTATTATAAATAAAACCATTCATCTCTCCTTTTATCTATTTTTTTGTTTTTCCAGCAAACAATTACTTTTTTTAACTGGTGTGCATCACTCGGTGGGTTCGACGTCAGCCGTGTCGCTGTTTGTTCGGGGGGTTTTCTTTGCCCATCCGTCTAAAAGACGACAGACCTGGACTTTGACGCAGCAACAGACATTTCTCTCTCTCTCTCCAGGTGATTAATTTTCTAATTAATTCTGTAATTCTCCACAACCAATGTGCTGATTAACCAACAATCACCCCACACTCACACGTTGATGTGAGCAGCTAATGCACTCAGTTACCAGAATGAACCTTATGACAAGAACCGCCAGTCTGGCATTGCAGTCTTTCCAACCTGTTTTTATTCATTGTTTATTCATCTCTATTTTCTCCCTTGGGGATTACATGGAAACGGTGTTGCCATGGCACAATTGGAGGGGTTACTGGACATGAAATGAAATGATTATGGATTCTGAGGCCTTACTCCTGTGGTATACTGTGGAAAACAAAGAAATGCATGGCGTTCAAAGAAGCGACAGCATATCCTATTTCACTTCCTGATTGTCAAAGAAAAGAGTCCAATTGGCTGACGAAATGTTGTCATGCAGTTTTGTTTTATGTTATTTAACAATTCCCAACATACATATAGGAGGGAAGCCTATTGGTGCCTAGCGAATTGTCGATTTGGTATTTTCATATCCATGTAATTATTTACTTTAAAAAAATAATCATCTCACACACACACAAAGGCATTCTGCTTGAAGGACATGAGCATAAAGAAGTTTGACTACCAAACATTTACCTTAACATTACTGCAGGGCGCAGGAGTAGTAGATCGAGGCATTTCAATGATGGTGACCTTATATCCAACCATTCAAAAAAAAAAAAACCTTGAAAACCTTGTAAGAAAACAGATAATTCAACAGGCAAGCCATGCTAACTTCACCACAATTGCTGAACACCACAGTATGGCACGGTAATGGATGTTACTTTCACCCATGCACTGAAAGCGAGGGAGAAACATTTAAACTTGCATGTCATGGGATACAAAGCATTTCACCTTTGAGCATTGGTGTCTTCAGAGACAGACGATGAACATATTGTCAAATCCAAATCGCAGTTAAACTTCTTGAATCGAGCAGGAGTGGGAAGCTTCCCTTTGTCCTTCAGTTTCTCTCGGGACCGAGGCAGCAGGTTCCTTCAGCATGTATGCAAGCAGCAGGACTCGTATATGATTAGGTGCTGCATGCGGACATAATGCATGAGGAAGCCCAGCAACAGATGCAACGGTAATGTTACACAATCACGCGTCCCCTAGCAACCACATTTTCCTGCTATCATGGAGAGCTGCTGGAAAATTCGCTTTGTGCGAGTAATGTCTCGGTCAAAATGTACTGTACGCTGGAGCAGATACTGTCTTCAAAAATCACTGCGTTGTCAGGCTACAGCAAAGTGGGGATGAACTCAGGATGTCCATCAAATTTACGCTTCATTTTTCTGGTGTTATAAGGATAACAGCCAGTTGCACATACAGAACATCACCTCAATTATCAATAGCCACAATTTGAGGTGTTTTATAGACCATACTGGTTGAAATAACTAGAATAATTTGACTTGAGAGGGTCGGAAACATGCAGTAAACTTAAGTAGATATTATTACAGTTTAACTTAAAGGGATAACATACAAAGGGCTGATACTGGTGCTAATTAGGGCAACGAGGGTGAACATAAACAGTGACATTGTGGGATGGAAAACCAAACAATAAGCTGAAAAATACATTTTTTTCCTCTTTTAACATATAAAATTAACATCCACATTGTCAAAAAAGATTATTTTTGTCTGTTGAGAGGCCAAGCTTGAATTTCCTTCCTCTCTCTGTCGCTGGTTGTACCCTTGTGGCTCGTTTCCACTCAGTCTTTGGGATGCAACAGCTTCTTCAGGGGAAGTCTGATTACTGATTTATTCTTCACCTCGGACACTGTGACAAAGTTAACTGGCTTATCCCCGTCCCCTGCCGTAGTTTCTCTCCTGAAGCATTATACGCCTGACAAGCGACAGCTCAGTTAAAGTGACCACATACTGTAGTTATAGACACCTTAACACAGTTCTGGATTATATATAATTGTGACAAAATGATAAACTCCCTGTTAAAACAAAAAAAAGTCAAAGCCAGGTCTGTTCCAAATTCGATATAGGTACAAAAAGTGCTGCTGAGAAATAATTAATTTTGGCCTGACACCCCACCGCAGCTTAGTTTCCTCACTTTTATCGGTTGGTGTGGCCAACAGTCTTCATCTTTTATTGAACTCCCGCTTTCCCCAAGCATTCCTCCGACAGCTAGCAGAAGGTACCATGTAAAACTACTTTCAGAACAACTCAAGCTCCACAGTATACCTCCACTCTTCTTTCTGACAAGTGGTGACACAGTAACTGTCGATCTTTCCTCCCCCATTAAGGAGGAGGTTTCACATTTCTCTGCTCCGTGGCTGCCAGCATTCTTTTCTGTCTTAGTATTTCTCTTTGAAACTTGCCATAGTCAGAAAAATCAAATTGTGACGTATCGAACAGCGGTGTTCTCAAATAGTGGCTTCTCTGACAACGCCGGAGACAACTTTGGATGTCTGCTGTGGTGTATTGTTACCTGTGGTAGCTGGCTGTTATGTAGCAAAGGAAAGGGGGGGGGGGTAATTCTCTGCTCCGGTGGAAAAATATATTCAATCTGTTCCTCTGCGGTAAGATTTTTGGCCATCGTTTAGAAAGTTTTAAAAAAAGAAATGTCACCACCCCCCAAACCCAAACTAAAACATGTGAAAATATTCTGTTTCCTCTGAGAAAATGGACGATGAGCACTGATAACAACAACGAGCCGAGCGGCCCGGAGACGACGTTTTGCGGTTGTGTTTCGTTAGAGTTTCATCTTAATCAAGAAAGATGAATTTTAATTAGGAACTGAATGGGAAATTATGACTGAATGTGAAAAAAAACAATAGCATTGACCCAACATATTCTCTTATAATTCACTAGTTCAGTATCA
Organism: Terapon puta; assembly: GCA_028564955.1. Lineage (NCBI taxonomy): Eukaryota > Metazoa > Chordata > Actinopteri > Centrarchiformes > Terapontidae > Terapon > Terapon puta. The sequence continues at coordinate 17,412,426 of JAOXYL010000055.1, forward strand.
GCACTGCAAATTTACATTTTTTTGCAATTCAAATACACCTCTGCCGGTACTAATATCTTTTCATGAGCACACCATATTAGCTAAAATCACGAAACACTGATTTTTTTTTTTTTTATACCACTAGCTCAGTAAATTTTTATTCCCCTGTTTTTTGTGGTTTTGGGTGAATTTGTGATTAACAACAGGAAGTACCCAGGTGCTTTAAAAGGTGTGGATGTCTATCACTTGCTTCTGCATGGCCCATCGGGACCTGCACTGACAGTGGCTGCTGGATGGATTTAACTCCTCCACCAGATGCTTTCTTCGCTCAGGGGTATTGCGAGGGTAGATACTCTTGAGGCAAAGGGTTTAAGCCTGTGTTACACGACTTTTATTTATTTATTTCCTTCGTTTTAGGATATATTACAGAATGGCTGATTCTCACGGGCAATTCGGTGTTGATATTGCGCCTCGCGTGTTAGCACAGTTCATCATAATGATGCACAGGCTGGGAAAGTTATTTTCGAAAATATATTCATTTCATTATAATCTGGAGTTAAAAAGAAACCCTCGAGAACTCGATGATTAAAAAGGGAGAAATGTAACACGCATCAAAAAAAAAAAGGAAAAAAAGAAAAAAGTGACTGATATTTATTTACATCTGGAGCGAAAGTGACAAAAAAGACCCATTGCTGTTAAAAACAGGCCCAAATAAACAACATATCATTACAGAGGTGATGCAGAGAAGTCGCCCTGAAGTGTGATTAACATGACAACTGGGGCGTCTGTTTTCCAGGTTTAGGCTGTTTCTGCGAGCAAAATGTAAATTCATTCACGTGCATGCTAATACTCTGATTACACACTCTATATCAGCTAAAGGCAGCATGTGCTAGAAACGCCATTACAAAATAAGCTATGGCCATGACACTGTATGTTTTTGTAAAAAAAATTAATTTAATTACTGATTACTAATGATAAACTCAAAGAATGAGCAAAAATCAAGGTGTGTCAGCTCAGTTATGACTCAGGTGTGTTTACATGCATCGTTTGATCTTAACTGTATTAAAGCATCGCACCAAATGTCAAAACTGCCATGTTGTCCCTTTTATCTGATTATCATAATCAAAGAAAGGTTAGGCGGTGGAAGCGTCACCCATTAGCATCGATTTAACGGGCCTTGCAGATGCCGTGGCTGACAGCGAGCAGGCGGTGTCGTCAAAAACGAAGGTTTCACAACTCCACGCCAATTGTGAAATGATTTAATTGTAGCCTCATCTTACTTTACATAAACAGCGTAATTAAAACATCCCTTTAAATACCTTTAAAATCAGAGTGTCATCTTCACTATTAGCTGTAAAGATCTCACCATGACCTTTTCTTTGTTTGAAATCACTTCCTGTTTTATACTGCACTGTATGAACTGTCCACCATTTCATTTCAGTGTCTTGAAAATTCAAATTTAGGAATTTATGGAGCATGCATTGACTTCAAAATTCCCATTGAGGAACCAACACACTTTCCAGTACCAGTTCAGCAACGCGTTGTGTAACATTTTATACAGTAGACGTGAAAATTACAATCATGTTACGCCACGCGTTGCAGCGATGATGCAACGCGGTGATGAGTGTCTATTACATAGAGAATAGAGAACAACTAAACGGGGGAGAAACAGTGTGCTGACTGCTGTGGGACTGTTTTCTCACGTCGCCAGGCTGCCGTCAATCAAACCGCTCCAACCACAGTCCCATCATGAAGCCCTGAATAATTGTTTAAATGCGTTTTCTTGTTTGGTTGTCTTCATGCAAACATGCCTGCCACCTTACCATCGGCAGCAGCGCGGGTCACGGTCTTTTGATGCCCGTTTTTCACAAAGAGACTCACAACCACAAACAGAATAAGAGGTGATTGCTTCAAATAACCCAGTTTGCGCAAAAGTAGCAGGCTGTAGCTTCATTCCCAATTACTCATTATGTGAGAATTAGTTTTGCGGACATGACCCTGGTTGAGTGACACTCGTGGGTGGATGGGAGGTTATTCAGTCATTCAGTGAGATTATATTGCTGTGGGCCATTACGATATAATGAAGAGGTCAAAGCAATCAGGCATGCAGCAAAATAAAAAGGAGAAGCCAGGTATAGAATTAAGTCTGAGACCCTTTTTTTTTTCATCTTATTTATTTCTTTTGACTCGTAAAATTGGATGCTGAGGGAGGACAACGGCAGTGCCGGCGGTACCTCTGAATCCTTGGCTCCCCGGTTGGCGGTATTTAATCATAAAAGCGGAGCACCAGCTAACGATATGTCAAGGTCAGGTGTCAATTTAGATCTCTACCAGGCATTGAGACGGGCAGATCCGCACTGATCGATTCATTGATGAAATTATCTGACAGATGAAAGTGAAGTATGAAGTGCGTTGGCTCGGAATAAGGCTCCGCTCTTCCAACAGGTGTAACATTGATTGAAATGCATTGAAATCCATGAGACAGAGCAGAGCGGTGGCACAGGGCAATGATAATTACTATCATCATCCAAACCATCCGCACACTGATGGCCGTTCAGCAGCCGGTAAATGGAAATCAGTATGGATCTTATTGCTAAAACCAAGAACCACACAATGGAGAGAAAATACTACTTATTTCATGTCATCATAAGGAAGTAACCGTAATCTCATTTCCCAGCCATGTAAAAAAAATAAAATAAAATAATTTGAACCTGGCTGCCTTAAATTCTTGACTGAACAAACAATAGATCTTTTTTTTTACATTTATCTGAGTTCACAGAGGTGAAACTGACATAATGGTTTCATCAGCTCTATTCTTAAAGTTCAATCAACAGATACCGACAGTGTAAGTCTTCATGTGGTGAACAAAACAAGTCGTATAATTTAGAAAGCAAAATGACGTCAGGCCGACACACTTGCTTTGATATCATCACGTCAACATATAAAAGAGCATCAGTATCAATAAGTATTGAGTAGCTTTTTCAGTGTTTCAGCCTCATTGACACATGTTTTTCCTACATAAATTAAGAAAATTCACAAGCATTATTTTTAATATTTTGTTTTGACAGTGGCCGTTTTAGATTGTAGAATGTAATAAAATTACAGTATGGTATATAAAATGGCACTTATTTAACACGTTTCTCAAGCTCTCTGACCAATTAAACTGTACCCAACGCAGCCTTGTTTCTGTGGGTTTACCACAGAGGAGCAGAAGAGGCACAATAAGCAGAAATGATGGAATATAAAAGCTCGCTCCTTAATTTGAAGTGCTGCAGTTAACTTTGAAGTGGCAGATTTTCTCTTTCACCGAACAAATAATACACAACATTTTACATAATTGCATTTTTCCAACAGAGCTGCATTTCTTTTTTTCTGTTTTTTCTTTCTAACATCAGCCTTGTTTAGAGCATTTTGACCATGGAGAGTGGAGTGTAATGTAGTATTTGTGTACACAGCCGTAGCTTGTGACTGCCGTGAACTTTTGTAGAACAACGACTTCATCCAAGACATTTGAAAGCTTTTTTTTTTTTGAAGACCCATGAATTTTGCAGGGGCACTGCTTTTCAATTCATGAGCAACAGAGGCCGGGTAAAATTTGCGAACCAGTGATCAATGTTTCAACAATTGATTTCTTCGAAAAAAAAAACCTTTTCACTGAGTGAAATGTGCAGAACTTGCAGATCTATTTCATACAAGCCACAGGACAAGTAGCTCTGCAGTTCACAGTGCAGCCTTCAGCTCTGCGAGAAAAACAAAGTCAAGTCAGGTCGACATCGAGTTATGTGTGAACGTGTGATAAATATGTTATCAAGGGTTGTGAATTACCTTCAAGAAGGAATGCGAATATGGGATATTAGCAAAACCCATTGCCAGGTATCTACGACTTTGCCATAAAATATACAATCCCCAGACTTAAGGATTAGAAAGCAAACACTATAAAACACAAAAAACAGGGAAAGCATGCCATAGATTAACTTTAGAGAATATTTCTAATGATCTTTTTCCAAGTTTATGTGTATTTTTCC